>CM052316.1:27483996-27545189 GCA_028455605.1 Lasioglossum malachurum
CAATAAAAGAAAATTACAAAACAATAGGTCGCGAATTTAGTTGCCAAAATTTGGCAAAAATGGTTTCACGATTAGCAACAGCGCGATATTCCATACAAAACTTTGAACGCAAAATCATCTGGCTGAATGTAGAGTTCACGGGACAGCAAGCTTGTTAATGGTACCAGCAATTACCAAGAAATTCCAGAAGCATTCTCCGAGCCAGAGCGAGTCGATGTCGCAAGTTTCAGTTTCGCAGCTTGCGAGTATTCTTCGTCGTCCCAGGACGAAACTTCAATGGGACATACTTGGCAAGGAGCTAGGCGGATCTCCCCTCTTCCGGTAGCCAGCAAATCCCTGTTGCTAAGAGCAAGGATTTAGATTACGAAAGCAGTTTTCGTTGGTTCGGTGCCGGATCGATCCTGGGGCCGCAACGATTGACGTTACGCAACGCGACACGGTCGACGAATCTGCTCGGAAACGAGCCGATTGTCTTCTCGATCGCATGATCGGAGATTCAATGACCTTCTTCAGTTCTCCAGCTGTCGATCTTGCTAATAAAATTGCGCCCCACGCATTTATTTATAGTCTCGTGTCGTGTTTGGTTTTGTTCCAATCGGAAAAATGCCACGAATATGTTAATAAAGTACCCCGTTCGACGAATGTTTGTAAACTTGATTTATGCGAATTCTCTTTCGCGTAAACGCGAGCGTCCTCGTTCCCGGAGATAACCTCGCGAAGAATCTTTGAAGGAACACGTACACCGGGAAGATTTAGCAGGCCATTCCCGGGTGCAAAGCGGCGCATAATTTGCATACTTATTAACTATTCGGGCGATCGTCTCCGATAAAGGATTACCATATCAGAATTCGAGAGTCGCGAACTTGTTTACAGGGAAACTGGAGCACGCGAACAAGCGAACTCGAACACGCTCGGCCGTGTTACAGAGGAATCTCGGACACCGTTTTGACCAACTGGAATCCAGCGAAAGCAAGTTTGACGGACACCGACCATCAACAGTATTAACCGACAACAACGTTGTCCTCGGCGGTTGTGTCGGCCAGTTTTGCCAGCGAGAGGACAAAGTATTTATGTGCCGGTTCGGCGGCCATGAATTCCGTGAAAGTGAATTTCCCAGTGATTTCGATCGATCGCGTATTAACCAATTCGACACCTGCAGTTTATTCCACGGAATTTGATTGGCTCGGCTTTTACACGAATTCGTGCGCATTAAAAAAATAATTAAAAATCGCCGTTTGTGTAAACAAGTGCAAAAACGAATTTTCAGATTTCTCGTTGAAGGATCACGATCGAAATTGGAACGAGAATAAACAAAAAATCAGCTACGTTTTCGGGAAAATTGAATTTCGAAATTCAAGATTGCACCGGATCCGAATATCGCGGCGTTCCGTTATTGATCGTTTCCGCTCGCATAGCGCTCTCGCGAATATTGACAGAGATACGGTTCGAATGATACGACAGGTTTTCGCGGACTACAGAGAAAACGATAAGCAACCGAGAGACATGATAGTCTAGTCGTGCTCGATTGTACGTGTCAGCGTTGACAGTGCCAAGGCGGTTCTCGCCTTGCAAATCGAACGATGTTTCGACGTCGAGGAAGTTCGAAGCAAAGCGGCAAAGAACCAGTTAAGCAGCAAAATTATTTTCTGAAATGAACAAATGAGAATCGATCTGAATAATTTGCAGTCCAAGTGTTATTACTACACTGCGGATCTTTATGCGTTTATGATAAATTGAATGGGACAAATACAAAACTGTGTTTGACTTTTCAAGCCGATCAAAAAGTTCGTGTGGCCGATTTGAAAATAAAATTCAATGGTTAAATTTTAATGGGTTGGTTAAAGATTAATAAAGTTGTACTCTTTAAAATTTAATTTTGATTTAAATTGAATTTTATTTTCAAATCGTGGACGAATTTATGGAATCATCTAATATTTTCATTTGTATCTAGGGTTTCTTACAATCGACTTAGACAATTTTTATTTCGTATAAATCCTTGGCACTTTTTTGTTAACAGTACTTGTCTCCCTCGACGAGAAAACTTGAAAATCGCTTTTTGAACAACACAGCGAGGCTCACGGAAAAATATTCGCAGCGTTCCAGGCCGCTCGCACGAACAATAGTTCGCTTTTCGCCGGACCACAAATTAAACTGCGCATACAAACGGTTCGACATTTCCACGATAAAAGTTTACAGACCGAGGGAACGGTTGCTGTCAGTTGTTCTTGTCGGCCGAGCGCCGGTGTGTGTCAAACTTGCTGCCGACAGAGCCCCTGTTTCTGGTGAAACTGTAAAACTCGCGATTCCGATGTAACTCGCCGGTAATTGCTGGCGAAGGAATTTCGAAAAACGACACGGATAATAGCTATTCGAAAATTGGTGGTAAACTACTTGCTCAAACTTCTCAGTTCACACAAATCGTATAGTTCAATATTAAAAAAAGTCGCTGTAAGCATTCGAATAATGGAGGTTCCTCTAAATCGCGCATTGAACAAGTAACTGCACTTCGAGTTGTATCGTGTTTGGACTCATTCTAATCAGAAAACTGCCACCAATCTAATGATACTAGTTGCATAATTCCCTGCGAATAGATAACAGCGTAAAATTTCAACAAAATCGAAACAAGGTTTTGCAAAAGGTTTGCGGGAGTCACGATTATGGCAACGTCCGGGCCCGGAGGTTCCCAGGGCCACATCCAGAACTAAATCCACACATAAGCAGCGAGGGTCGCACGGTCGAGCGACGTTGCACCTTTCAGAGAATTTATTATCCGATACCTGGGTATCGGGTGGCACGTGCGCGCGTCGGGCAGGTGGGAATCAGGAAAAATACCGGTCGGTCCGCCGCGCCGGGTCAATAAACGAGATTAGGTCGTCGGGGGTGAGAGTATGTGTGCATACACTGGGTGTCCCATTCGAAGTTCCACTTGCGATCGTTTCTTTCGCTACAGCTCCTTCCAAAAACTGTCACAAACAAACCCCACCCCACTTCAGACCACCTGAAGGTAATCTCCAATTTTATTCTCATACAAAACTACCCACATCCAGTTAGGTATCATGTGTGTATTATGAAAAATCATTCAAGGTCATTCAGTCATTGTTCAGTTTTATGAAGATTCGCAAATCCCGAGGTGACGCTTGTTCTGTTTCATTCTGTGTAACACCCCCTCCAACACTTAAATTTGTAGTAATTATGATTATAGATACCAACATATTTAATAATCTGAGGGCTAATAATATTTCACACAGTGGACCAAACGTCATAGAAACGAGATAGAGCGATGATTTTTTTTATAAATTAAAATCAAAACATTGCAGAATATGGGAAAAATAGAGATATTACGGTAGGAACGTTTTTGAACTTGGAAAATCTCTGTTAAACTTGCAGTGTTACAAGAAACTTGTGACTTATCCAATATACCATGTTTCGATTAGATTTAAATTGCGGGGAAAATATTTTCCGAAATTTTCCAATCATAAACGGACGTTTGGGGGATCATGCTGAAACGGGACACCCCTTATAGATGTACATAGGTGTGCAGCTGTAGGCGTGACAGGGCGGGGGCCCGGTGCCAAGGATGCATACGTGGAGGTCAGATAAATCACGGCCGAACGGCGCGGCGGAACGTGTAATAAGACTTGGCTCGCGCCGCCGTTTAATTAGCGATTGATTAGATAGGCCGGGTCAGGATGAATGCGGCACGAGATATCGCGCGTAGGGACATGGGAAGTATACTACTATAGTCGCGATGCAAAGCGGCGAGGCAAAGCGTAATCGCGATCGGAATTCACGCGCGGTCATACCCAGGCACCCCCTCTCGGTACATGAAACACTACCGATCTCTTTGCTCCCACCGCGAATTAAGCGGCCCTGTTAGCTGCCTGACGAGTTTATTCGTCGGGATTATCCGATCGAAAGGTGGCCGACGTGTACGCCACGCTCTCGCTGATTGATGACGGTCATTAAAGCCAAACGTCGGGGCCAATCGATGCTCCGCGCCACTGTGGCGTTTTCGTTTTTCGATCTTCCTCTCGCATTTTGACGAGTTGTAATTATATGTTTGGTTTGCTTCAATCTGTTTGTTTGTTGATAACGAATTAGACTATTACGATTGAACTAATTCCGACGGTATGTTCTCGTAGACATGTTTTCAATGATCATATAAAATTTCTATTTCTATTATTAAAATTGCAATATTCCTTTTGGGTCAACTTCGTGGTCAATAACTGGAACCCAGCAGGCACGGGAATTTATAATAGTCGTCATTGATCTTCAACGTACTACAGCTTTTTTATAAAACACGAAGGCGAGAGGATACACTAATTTTGAACTGCCTGAAATATTTAAGAATTTGAATGTTTCATCGGGAGAATTCTGTGCATTTTTCATGGTACCTAGCCTGTAAAATTCAATCGAACATAAATTTAAAAATCATTTAACTTCCATTCACATAAAAGATCAAAACAAAGTTATCAGTAAACTTTCCATGAGAAAAAGTTGTTGCAACTTCGTGAAAAGAAATCGTACAACACTTTCCTGTAGCTCATTTTCAAGGCTGAAGCATCTACTTTCACTTCCACAAATACTTTTTTCCCAGGATTTTCTTGTCGTAAAATAAAACAACCGAAACGAAGACGATCTTTTATCTTGAAAATTTTACAAACTTCTCGAAGCTACGTCTCCATTCTAAACCCGATAAAACCAGACAAAAAAATCGTAGATAAAATTTTGTAGTCTCGCTGTAAAGGGGAAGCTTTGCTCTTCAAATTCATGGCAGTTTCGCTACGGAAAAATATTTCTTACCGTCCGCAGAGCCATTTGTGTGTGAAGTACAAAAAATCTTTTCGGGGTACATTATTTTTTATCTTTTCAGATTGAAGAAACCAGGCAATTCCAGAGTGGCTGCTGTTTCTTGCGACAGGAAATCCGCAGTGTAATGATGATTATCAATGGGACACGGTGTCGACGAACGCAGCTATCGATCGATCTGCGAAATTGAGAGGCAGCCACCGCGAGTCGAACGCATCAGCTGTTGCGGCCCGGTTTTGTCATATGGCGGTTATTACGGGGGCCGTGTCGCCTCGAAAGTTTACACGCCTCTGGAAGAACGACAATGGCCCGTAAATGGGACACGCCGAGGCTGCCGCGAAGAGCGAGTGAGAGAGAGAGAGAGAGAGACACACAAAGAGAGAAGGTTCGCGGGTTCGTGGAACATCTGTTCCGCGAAACAGAGCTCGAACCAATTTCGATATTGTCGCACCGCGATCGGTACCCGGAAACTCCTTCGTTGCGGCAGAAATTGCGGTTGATCGCTTGCGGTTGCAAATGCGCGTTATCCGCGACCGTTTCTGCTTGCGGTGCTCCCAACATGCTCTGTCCCCTCGAACTGATTCATTTTTTATCGGCCCGGCGCATATTAATTGCCACCGAAACGATTTTTCATCGATCAATACTCTGAACAAACAAAAGAATAGATTTCGTCGCACGGTGTAAACAATGATTTCGTTCTTTTTTCCACTCGTAAAAAGTCGATGTAAAAGCTTATAGTTCAGAGAGGAATAATTCATCAAGCCCAGTGAAATGTGGTTCAGCTTTGTCGACCACTGTGTACGCGTTTCCACTCGCATGTGTCGCACGGGCGATTTCGATATTTATCATTGATATGTAGATTAATGGAAATGAAACGATAAATCTGATTACGGTCCGTGCGTTTAGATACTGTAGACACTGCAATCGACGAACTACAGTTACGAGCGACAGTACACACGGTTTACGTACACAGTCTGTTGCAATAAAAACATTGCAATAATTCTATTTCGTTTCTGCGCCCCCCTCCCCCATGCGCATTTATGTGTGTAGAAAATCAATACGGCGCGGGAGCATGAATAAATATCTCTGCAATTTCCTTCTTTAAATATGCAAAAGCTGTAGTGCAATGAGGTAAGGGTAAAACAAGATTGTTCGCGTGATCGATTCACCCTTGTAACAAAAAGTCTGTGTAAAAATAATTTATCTCATCCCTTGATGACTTTATCATACTGAAAACAACAATATAACATTATCGCATCGCTTAAATCTTTTACTGTTTCATATTTCGCCTAACCAATTTCTTCATAGGTGCATGAAGATCCGCAGTCTGGTCACCAGGCACCACCAAACACGATCTCCCTCAAGAAAATACCCAGCGAACGGTTGCAGGTGCAACTCCCATCAAAACAAACTCAACAGGAGCGGAGCAACAGAGGAGAGCAAGGTGTCCCGTTTGCATCGGGCCACCCAGTATAGCTCCGGTTGGATGCTACAAATTGTCGTATACACAAGAGGCGCGCGTCTCGGAGCGGAGGGCCTTCGCTATTACAGAAAGCGGCGAGCGACAGGCCGGATTCGTCCGTCCCATTAGGAGTTCTCGTAGAGACAGAGCGAGAAAGCAAGGCAGGCACAGACAGCAAGAGAGAGAAAGAGCCAGAGTGTGTACGACAGAGAGACAGAAAGGGATAGAGTCTGAGCTGGAAAGAGAGAAGACAAGTTACCGAGTGTGTGCGATAGAGACAGAGATGGAGAACGTTGAAAGACATGGTTGGCGTGGGTCAGTAGACAGGACAGGAAGGCCAGCGTGATATTCGATACGAGGGATCGCGTGCGCGGGGTGGCTGGTGCCACCCTAACGTGGCACGTGGGGCGCTACCAGGTGTTGCCTAGACAGTCGGGTCGATGAGGGCCCGTTGCGCACGCGCCACATTCCCCTTTCTACCCCTCCAACCCTCTCGGACCTTTACATCCCTCCGCCTAGCCGACATTCTCGTTTCTGGCTCCTCCACCCTCGACCTTCCCCCCTTTTCCACCGACAAGAGAGACAACGATAGCAAGCTAGAGAGAGAGAGAGAGAGAGAGAGTAGGAGAGAGACTCTACACCCTACAAGCCGTAACGCGCCGTTCACCCCAACGCGCGCACGCCACACGATCCTCTCTCTCCCCCATATATCAGCCTGCACCAACACCGACATCACGTAACCAACAAGTTCGCGTCGAGTCGCGTATCGGCGACGCAGCGTCACCACTATGCAGCCAATCTTCCATAGGAATTACCATCGCATCGGCGTTCCCCCTCCACGGGACACACCGGGACGTTTACACACTCGTTGCCGGGGCCAGGAACGAGGACGGTGCCCGTGGCACCCTAGCCAGCTGTTCTCCCTCCGCCGACGTCTACATTCGACACGGACTGCCGCGAGGAGAACCGGCCTTCGTTTCAACCGTCTCTGTCCGACTCTCCGCCGGGGTTCACTAGCCCCTAACATCGGTGGAGTTGGAACTCGAATTTTCGGGGTAGTCAACTTTCCCTGGACCCAAATTCCTTAGGGGGGGTAGACTTGTTTTTCCTGGTTTGCAAAGATGGCGTTTTTCCACTGGAAAACCTACTTTTGATTGCTGTCAAAAGCTCTAGATAAAATATCGCTCTAGGCCCCCATCGCCCTCAAAAGCCCCATTTTTACGTTTACGAGGCGCAAAGCTGCGACAGCTACATCATGCTGCCGAATAATGTTAATTACTAGATTGATCTTTTATCTAACGTTTTTGGCTGCTCAAAATCCCATATTTGCATTATCGAGAAATGAGAAGGCATACCCTTGCAATCCTAGAAACGAGTGTACCTCGTTAGAGATTCAAAGTTAAAAACTTGCCCTGGGCTCTTAGGTAACCGAGAATTATGTAAACCGATCGTCTACGCTCACTAGGATTGCCACTGAGGAGCTATCTAGTCTCCAAGTGTTCCTAGACTCCAGAGAATAGGATCTACTTCGTGAGACAACTGAAATTTTGGGGTTAACCCTCGAGAACAGTAGAAACTTGAGCTCCACTCGTCTGACATCTACTTTCTGGATCTTCTGATGGTCTGGTTCGGAAATCGCGAGAGAAGCAGCACGCGTCGAGCAGAAGGTTGTGTCTGTCGGGTGGCGTTCTCTCCGGGGCGCACGCCTCCCACAGTGGCGTCGGCGGGTCGGGGGCCCGGTTGGCCGAAATTTCGCGTGGAATCAATATGCCGGGATGATCGGCAGGGGTTAAAGGTTTCGAGTGTCGGTGTCGGGACAGCTGCAAGCGATCGTTGCGCAACAATGGCATAGCTCTTCGACCTGTGTGTGCACTAACAAAGAGTGTAGACAGACATAGAGAGGGAGAGAGAGAGAGAGAGAGAGAAGGGATGCTGATCCGTGAACCAATATAACGAAGAAGAACAGGAAGAACGAACCAACCTACGCCAATGTCGATATGTACAGAGAACCGCGTGCATAGACTCGGGCGTGCACGGGGCGGTGGCGCGCGCGCGTGCTTGCATACAATCAAAAGGCCTGCAGGAATCGAGAACTACTATGGGCACCCTCGAGGGGTTGCGCAGCCATCCCTCGCTCCAGCATAAACCATCAGCAGCAGCAGCAGCAGCAGCGGCGGCGATGGCGGCAACAGCAGCGCCACCCCACAATGCTGACTCGAGGGGAGCCGCAACGGAGGGACGACGGGGGTGTTCCTGGCTCTGCGACGGTTGGACTGAAACGGGGAGAAAGTTAGAGAGGGTACGATGAGGATAGCTAGAGAGAGAAAGATATAGCGGAACGGTTGAAGGTAGGGGGATAAGCGGAGGACCGGCAGCGCCACCGACCAAACAGTCGCACCCCGACGTCGTGATCGTATTCGAGGGCACCCCCTGTCACTGGCGAGAGCCACGACAGGGAGCGACCGAGTATCCGGACAGACGGACAAGACGGACGGACGGACACGGGTGGAGAGAGGACGGTCAGTCAGTCAGTCAGTCGGTCCACTCGTTGTAGCTCCCGTGGACTTTGATAGTGGTTCAGGTTCAAGAGAGAGACAAAGAGAGAGAGAGAGAGAGAGGGAGAGAGAGAGAGAGAAGATAGGAGGGGATTGAACTCGGTGAACCAAGAAAAAGAAGCAAATATCTCCCTGTGAAGAAGAAAGAAGAAAAAGGAAGAGATCGGTAGTAGATCATCCTAGTAGCAGTAGTTTTTTTTTGCTCTAGTCGCGGTAGTCGGAACCAGTCCGTTATACATACACACATGCGCGCACACACATATATACATACATAGACACAAGGGTGGTTCCACGGTCCGAGAGGAGGGTGTCCGGGTAGTCGTGTGGAGAAGGCTGGCATGGTGGCGGTGCATCCTACGAAGGAGCTGCCCTCGCCGTGCCGATGACGAGGCTGCAGATCACGCCCGAACGTGAGCAAGGAAGGTCGACGAGGAAGCCGTGCAGCAGCCGGCGGTCACCGTTCACGGGCCTGTTTAGCTCGGCGGGCCGCCAGGTGAACAGGGGGCTCGGCAACGACGACGGACGACGGCGACGGAGACGGCGGCGTCGGTGTACCGACCATAATCACGATCAGGAGAAGCTTATTCTCGTGATCGACGAACGACGGGATATCATCGTCGAGAACGACGACGACGACAGTGGTGACGGTGGCGTCGTCGGGATCCTCGACGTTGACGACGACGACGACGACGACGTTGACATCCGGTACAGTGGTGCGTTTGGTGCGATTCGTGAGGGTGTTGCTAGTAGTGGTGTAGTAGAAGCTGCGTGGTCAGACAGCAGGGATACCGACTGTCGGCTACCGGTGACCGCGGAGCACGTCGATCAACAGGATCAACAGGATCGACAGGATCACCAGGACAAAGCGGTCGCTTGTTGCAAGCATGCCGCGCTGCCTCATGGCCAAGAAATGGAAGGCCTACCCGTGGCCGGACCGCGTCGACGACACCCAGGACCAGGAGGAAGCGGATCCGTCGAATCTGATGCAAGAGCACACGGTGTCCGGGTTGCATTCGATTCAGAACACCTCTGCTACGTTAGAGAAGAGGCAGCACAAGCACGAACCCGAGGATGAAGAGATCGACGTTGTCGGAGACACCGACACCAGACAGGTCGATCACCAGCAGACCTGTTGGGGCCCGCACAGCCCGACCGCCGGGGCCACTGCGCCCAGCCCGCCGCCCCTCAACGCCTCCGGAGCGCTATACTACCATGGTGAGTTGCCTCGTCGATAACTGGACACGGAAAATCCGACTAGATTACCTGGGGCCACTTGATATGCTAGACTGTCGGGCTTCTCAGTTTCTACGCTGATAGATCTGCTCGACTGACAGACTTCGAAATTGCTAGACAGATAGATTTTCAACATGTTCGAACTATTAGCGAGGAGAACATGTTTGTGCTTAGCTTCTGTAGGTTGCAACCGATGCTTAAAAGTTCTGCTTTGCATGAATCTCCTTGAATTCGGCATTAGAGACTTCAGAGTCCCACTGCATTTAGTTGACGCGTAAAGAACTGTTTGTCTGTACACTGACTACCGCGGGCAATACTTATACACAGTCGTTCTCGGTGTACTCTGCTAGCTTTTTCAAATCCTCCACGTGGCTGCTGAAGAGACTGCCAGTGCTCCATAACCTGTAGAATCGCAGATACTACCAATCTCTTCGAGACGATTACTCTAGTTCTAGATTTACTAGTCCAGTTGCTGGAACCTGCAGAATCGTAGATTTATTCTGATAGTTTCACCGAATCCTCCACGTGGCTCCTGAAGAGAACGTACTCCCCTAGCTCCATAACCTGTAGGATCATAGCTCTGCCAGACTGCTAGATTAGAGTGAATACTTCTTAATATTCGTACAATGTAAAATTATTGAAAACGCTATGAAAAATCTTCCAGTGTGTAAAGTGTTAAGATGGCTGACTATTGGCCTGGAATGGCTGACTCCACCAACTAGCCTATTCGTTCCACCAGTTTTTCCGAATCCTCCACGTGGCTGCCTCAGAGGATGCTACGCCCGTAGCTCTCCCCGTAACCTGTAGAACTCTAGCTATCGTTAGGGGGTAGTTATCTAGAAGCAAGGTTCCGCGTCCCAGCGCCACGCCCTGCATCGGCCAGCAGCGGTTCGTTCCTGTGGCGCGTGGTCGTGTCGAAAGAAGGCAAAAGAGAACGGAAACCGATCCCCATCCAGCAGCAGCGATTGCCACCCCAGAGAGCCGACCTTCGGAGTCTGGCCATGCGTCGAGCCGCGGGGGTGACACACCCGCCGATTGGCCGATCGGCTGTGTGCTATAGAGAAATTGCGGTAGTCGGCCCGCGACGATAACACGCCAGCAGCCAGCCCGTCGACCCATGGGAATATGCTCGCCGGATAACGTCTCCTTTCTGTTGCCGGGTTAATGATTTTCCTCGTTCCCCGACCGCCACCGAATTCCGGCCATGCGTCCCATCACGTACACACCGAGAGAGAGAGAGAGAGCTTGGCCGTGGAGGACAGAGGATAGAGATTGGCGACACACCCGACGCTCTCGCCCGATCGTTCATTTTGCTGCGGATCTTTCGGCGGATCGAAGTCTCTCTATCTCTGTTTCGCGCTCTTTCTTCCTCCCACGCCGCTTTGGCAGTTTGTTTGCCTGCTATCTGTCTCCTGCTAGCTCGGCAGTCTTACTATCTCCCTCTTTTGCTAGTTTGTTATCATCGCTAGCCTCCTCTTTCTCTCCCTCCCTCACGCGTCCGTTTCTGTCCGTCATTTGGGTCACCTTGCTCCGCGCACAAAGCGGCCCGCCATTCCTTTCTCCGCGCAATTTCTCGCGAACGGGAACACGCAGAAATTCGGGCATCGAACGGCGCTCACGTCAGTTTTTGTTTTGCATCGCGCGCACACACACCGACAGAGAGGTGGCGACTGTTGCATGCGCCCGTTCCAAACCGCCCCACCCGCTCTACAGCCCGTTTCCTACCCGCTACCAACCCTTATTAACGCGGGAGGGGCACTCCAGTAGCTGTTGCTCGCGATTTTAGGGGCTTCCGGATGGCTTCGTCTTCAACGACGACTCCCCAGAGAAACGGTCTTTTGTCTTTCGCCGGATTTCGTGGGCGAGGTATTGCGACACGATGATGGGCATTACCGCGCACGGAAACAGATTTCTCTGCCATTTAGGTCAAGTTCCTCTGGAGAGATGCCGCACTGGCGGT
Source organism: Lasioglossum malachurum (assembly GCA_028455605.1). Classification (NCBI taxonomy): domain Eukaryota; kingdom Metazoa; phylum Arthropoda; class Insecta; order Hymenoptera; family Halictidae; genus Lasioglossum; species Lasioglossum malachurum. The sequence goes on from CM052316.1 coordinate 27,496,016, forward strand.
TTTGTCTCGGCGACATTTTCCTGTCGCGGAACCAAAGCTCCGCGGGAATTTCACTGACGCTTTTAGAGTTCCCTGGTATGGATGCCGGGGGTGGTTTATTTTGCGTTTAATGGGCGGAATTTTCCCTTTGTCGAGGACTGTCGCGGTTGGATTCAAATTTAGCTCGCTTTTCGGGTATTCGATGGAAACTGGTTTGAAATGTTCATACTTTCTGTTCTCGAATTGGAGGTGTCGGTGAAAAACATTTTTGGGAATTGATAGATTAGGAATCTCTCGAACAATAAGCTCATTGTGCTGGTAACTTATCGATAAACCAACAAAATAAAATTATTTTTTTATTGAATTATTGTTAGTGTAATTGTGAATCTTATTGTGCATCTATTTCCTCTACGAAACGATATTATGTATTGAAAACCTAAATATTAGATGATTGCATAAGTTTGTGCACGATTTTCATAGATGTCGCAATCTGTACTGCTCGGCGGACTGTGAAAAAAAATTGTACAGTCGCCATTCTTTTCTAATTGTAGAAAAAGAATCGTATTCTTTAGAATGTAACCATTGAATTACATTCTCAAATCAGGCACGAACTTACGCAATCATCTGATAAAGGGTCGAAGAGTTGAACGAAGAAAAAAGTAATGTGTTCAATGAAAAATCGATGTGCGAAAATGTTCGCGAAGCTTGTTGATACGAAAAATGGCACGGTAGCATCGCGCAACTTGAACTTGATTGCCTCCACCTGCAAGTACGTGTTGAATACGTTCCACAAGTTGATTTACGTCCCCGTACACGGAAGTCGTGCATCTCGACTCGCTTATCGGTTCAAGCGGATTTAAGAAACCACGCCGCCGTGTAAATTGATATAAGAAGACGTCCTAAAAATTCATTAAACCTGTAATTTATCATCTGGACTTACTTCGTTTATCCAGCACGCACCCTGTCCCGTGCGCGTATCATCCCCTATCGATGTCGCAGCGCGCAGCTGATAATTATAGGACGACGTTACGTAACCGGGCGCACGTGAACTAATCGCGTAAGCGAGTGAATTACTGCGAAAACCGCGCGATTCCAGCTGTTAATTGAATTTCGTTATCGATTGTAACGCCCGGCCGTGTCGGGTCTTTAACATGGCGCGAACTGTTATGTAACACGTGCGCGCCTCTGCGACAACGTGGATCGAACTTATGAAAATTGCAGCAACTTGTTCGCCGACTGTGTTTAGCCGCCCGTTTACACGTACGACTCGCGAATCCCGTACCCTCCGCAATTCCGACCGTTTTATCGAATTACGCAACACTCTAACCCCTTTCTTTCATCCTTCGTTTTTTGCTTTGGGATTTTTAGCTTGCCACCGTTTACGCTTTGCTCCAGTCTTCGCTGTTCCACTGTTTCTACTTTTCCTGGATTTTTATTGTGCCACAGTTACTGCTTTTAACCCTTCGCACTCGAATGGCGACTCTGAGGCGTCGGTAAGAATGACATTATTTAAAACAGTTTCAATATTATTCAATTCGTCTGTATTCTATAAATTGCACGAAGCTCTACCGTTTTATGAGAAAATAAAACGGATCTAGGTTTAAGAAATGTCTTGATGTCGAAATTAAAATTGCTTCGAGTCCAAAGGGGTGGAAAACCATTCAAATCTTCATCCCGTCGCAGATGCAACAATTCTTTTTTCATATTTGTAATTAATCACTTTTAGATTCGAACTTTCGAAAGAAATTCTTCCAGTCCGTTTATCTCGTGTCTTCTCGTTTTTCAATTGAAATGAATCTTGTTTCAGCGTTCTAATATTGAATCGTTCGCAGAATTGCTTTATTCACATGCCACACAGTTATTGTTCCTTCTATTTGATTTTTATCGACGTGTCGTGCTACCGTGTAGGAGTCGTCGCGATGCGATCAGAATTCAGGTCGAAAATATGTAACGACGGGGCGGCATCGATTAAACGGCTTCCTTTTGCTGTAATTCCATCATGAATAACGAATTGCACTTTCCTTGTGTAGCGGTCACGTAACACTTTATTATTCCCTCGGTTTCTCTGCAACTTAGTTCTTTCGGTTATATTTGTACGTCGACCATTGGTCGTTGATCAAGTAATTAATAACCTGAACATCACCTGAACAACAGACACTATGCATTAAAAAATCTCCTAAGCAAACCACCTCCATCCAACCCAGTGAAAAGCAACATCAGCTGGTGAGCATCCTACAACAATTAATCCCCATCATCCAATTAATATAAGCTCGTTGCACGCGCAAGGTCTGTTCTATAAATCTTCTAAGTATAATTTTTGTTTTTGCTAATAAAAAATAGAAACTCTACTTTACGTTGCCTGAAAAGTAGCAACAGATCATTGAACAAAATGTCATTATTTTATATAACTGGATGAAATATAAAACAGATCATTAAGGGGTGAAATAAATTTTTATGTAACTACTGGTCGAACCACAATCGATGCAGAATATTTTGATTTTGCATAAAGATTCGAAAACAAACAGACTTTCCGAACGACCTAATAATAAATAAGTGCAGTATATGAAGCCTAGGCCAGACTTCACTCAAACTTGCAAATATTTTTTCGCGAATATCTAAAAAATTGAAAGACACGGCTTATTACAATGGATCGGAAAAATTGTTGAGAATTATGACCTTCAGAACAAATTTCAATTTCATAAAAACCCATTCTACCCATCTCGGTGCCATCATAATGAAATAGAGCGGCGAAGAAGAAGTCAGAAAAGAAGTGGAAGTGGAAGAGGAAGACCCGCTCGGCTGCACGGTCAGCCGCGCAGCATCTGCATATCTCGTTGCACCGGTCCCGTCGCATAACGGTGAAGCCTGGTTACTTCGCCATGATCGCAAGCCCCGTTCACGATCGCAGGGGCTTGAGGGATCGGGTTCGATCGTCGGCGACCGCGATCGACGAATAACAATGGCAAAGGACCTTACATCGGCCTTTGAAAGGCTAGAATCAACAGACTCGTGGGAGCGTGCAGAGCGTTCATTCGACATTATTGATTCTCACCCTCTCCCCTACCGCCTCCCTTTGTCTACCCCCTCTCCGCGAGCCGCCCTCTCTCGTCGTGTATCTCTCTCTCCTTTTCTCTCTGGCTGCTTTCATCCCTCTCGCGCAACGGGCGTTGATGAAATGCACTTCCAGACACGGCCACTCTCTTTTCCCTCTGTGTGTCGACTCCCTTTTATTTCAGCCAATAATAGATGCGCGCCGGTTGATCGATCGCCAGCACAGTTTTCTGATTTATTGCCGTCACGCGTCCCTCAGACCAAACGAGGAAATATATATATCTCGCGATTCATCGGATCCCTTTTTCCTTCTTTTTGCTTTTTACTCCGCCGCGGGGACACGTCTATCTTCGGGGTTCGCCGGGTCTTATCAGCCCCGGTACGATTGATGGCTACACTCTAGGTTCGGTCCTCCTTTTTTCGTCCGTTCTCTAGATTCTAGATCCCGGCGATCTCTAGGAGAGATCCTGCACACTACAGTAAATCCTCTATAGGCACAACAATTTCTATACGATAGATATGACCAAGAATATCCCCCCCCAACTTAGTACAGAGTAAACAACGGTGCTAAGTGGGAAATTGTTGTATTGTACTAATGCTATTCCATACCTGAGAATGATACATCGAGTATCATAAAACCCCAATTTAAACGCCCTAATATCTTAATTTCTTTGTTGCGCGTGGTCTCTATTCACACGCGCTGTCCTTCTGTACGTTCGGCTCGGCCTTTGGAGATGAAAAATAGCTACCCTATACGATAGATGCGACCAAATCCCTCCGAGGCTGTCGCGTCTATAGAGGATTCATTGTATTAGGGATCATCCACAGTTGCGTTTTTCCAGCACAGGGGGCACTGGACTGTAGGAGCCTTGATTGTTGTCTCCCCACAAAAATGGAACAACGTAAAGTACCGGGAAGATTCATTTTTGCAGACAATTTTAATTTTGACTGATGGATCGGGCCGAATATTTGGAAAAATTGCGGCTCCGGTGAACGGTGTGATTGCGAACCGAAGTGGCGCGATTAGAGGAGCAATTGGCAAGCGTCGTGTAATTAATCGCGACGCGTTGCGGACGATGATCGTCGGTTTTCGCAGGCGCTTGCGTCCTCGGAGATACTCGGGGCGCTGTTGCTTGTCGCTCGGACGCCGGAATTGTACGTAATTCGCCCATGAATATGGAACGGAGCCGGTTAATCGCGTAATACTGTTGCTGCTTTTGTTTGAGGTTTGTCGCCGATCATCGTTATGAATTATGTATGGATCGTTTCGGTTATTTCGACGTTTCGGACCTTGCTCGTATGACTTGTTGCCTGTCTGCCACCGTAATCGGGTCGTTCTCTCGGTCGTCTTCGCCATTAAATACCACCGAGTGTTCTACGATTCTGTAGAAAACATTTTTCACACGCGTTCCCACTGTGCAGCGGACGCTTATGAGCTCCGCGATTTATGTCAGCCGATACCCTTCGCAATTCCCGGGATGGGAGCACGATCGTTGGACATACTATGTACTCTGTCCACGATAATGCAATTGCTTTTTTTTAGTGTCTGTTAGATTGGTCGATTCGTGCGGGGAACGTTACAGATTATCAGTTGCGTCGGGAACTTTGATTACCGTGGACGATTTTTATTGTTTCAACAGCGGTCACGGATAACATTAATTGACCGTAATAGTTCGCCTTATCTACGTCCGGTGACAAGCGATACCACGACATTTTTAAACCTTTTGATTGTTGCACTCTTTCACGGTGCACTTACCAGTGTTTCAATAACATAATTTCCACTATTTGTAACAACTTGTTGCCACTTTCCACTAGCAACATGTGTTTCTGATTTACCAGCAAACGTACCTGCTTATTTCGAATACGAAAGAACTTTCCCTGCAACCTAATATATCCTGCTTTCATATTCACGAACTGCGAATTCTTGGCATTACTTTGCTTCACAACTTCGCTGGAAATCAACATTCGACCGAAAGATCCTCGGAGTCCTCATCCTGGAATGCGGGAAACGAGCATCAATCATGATCGCGAAAAACTGTGCTGGCTGGAGAGTATCGGTGCCGTTAGTATCGCATAATAGAGATCCTCGAGCGTTCTCTAACAAGTTGTATCGATTGGCGAGTTGGTGCGGGCCGAAGGGACAAAAGCAACAAGGACTTCCGGCTCCGGTGTTTCGAGGCTCTGCTCTCCCGGGTTGTCAGGAAGCACAGCTGACAGTCGGATGATAGGGATGGGACGACGGAAGCTAGTCTGCGCTCGGTGCAGAAATAGGGGATGGGGTGGGGCGGAGTAGGAATGACGATGGTTGTTGAGAATGGGGAGGGGGGTTGAAGGAAATGGCTCGGGCCGGGTAATTTCTGCGCTCCCCGTATTCGCAACAATGCGAGCCCGTCGCGCGCTACATTGTCGCAGAGCGGGGCGCGTATCGATCGCATCCGGTTGGAAAGGCAACGAGGCATCGAAGGCTGAACTGTCGCGTGGTCAAGAGCAATAAAAACGGAACGGTCGGTCGGTTAAACAATTTAAACGCGACCGAGCCACATCACGCGAGAAAACCGTCCGCAAGAATCGAAAACTACAGTAGCGGACAAAAGTTTCAGACGACTATCTTTTCAGTATATTATCGCACCTTATTAGAGATGCTAAAGGTCTAATAGTTCCCAATTGCTCTGAAGTGCCGAAGTACAATAGAGTATCTTCTGACGGAATTCGATGCCTCAGACGTCGCAAAGGTGAAGGATCTTAACGGGGTATTCTAGTCTACACTTTCATTTCTCTGGTCACCTCTCTGTTCCCTTCAACGGAACAGATGGTGCCTTGTTCCGAACTGTTCCGAATGTGACAGCCTCGAGGAAAGTTCGAAGGTCGGACCGGATCGGGCCGATTCGCTTCTGTTAACCGGGAACAATTAATTAGTACGCGGACCGAGTGTCCGCTCCGGGGACAGTTCCCAAACTGTTTGGGGAAATTGCTTTCGGAACGAACCCGCCCCGGTAATTGTTCCCTATCTGTCCCACTTTCGCGCTCATTTGTTTGCGCAAAATTCGAATTGGCGAACAACCGTCGCGCCGGGAGCTCGAAAAAATTGTTCCCGCTCGGTTGAACGGTGTCACGAATAATTACGAGACGCGTGCACCCTGTAATTGGATTTTCGGGACAATTTTTTTCGCTGGATTATATTTATTACGGGTTTTTTTGTTTGCTTGTTTCCACTGATATTTGTCACAGTTTTTACGATGCTCCTTTCACGTTCGAATCGGTCGAACGATTTCAGAAGTAATCGCGGAACGCGTGCAGCCTGTAATTGGATTTTTGTGGAATTATATTTATTACAGTTTTTACGATGCTCCTTTTATGTTCGAATCGGTTCGACGCGCGCGCGATTTCTTACTTCATTGATTTCGCGAATATTTAGCCGAATTTTCATGTCTTTCAATTACAGGTTGTTGTTATTATTTGATTTAGAGGTTGTCCTTGTTATCTTGCTCTTTCCGAAGCAGTTTCTGTGTATCCAATTTCTTGAGACTGGCAGAATCATTAGCTTCACGCGTTCTACCATGTTAGCAACCACTTCAAGTGTTTCCCAGTGAAATACAGAATCCTTAACGATCGCTGGAAGACCTCTGTCGGTTCTCAAAGACCGTCTAGCGACCTTCGACGTCATTCGAAGGGCTTCGCTATTTCTTTAGGGACTCCGTGGCCCTTGAACTTCTCTGACCCTTTCTACAATTATCGAAGCAGTCTTACCACCGTCCGGAACGTTTAGAACACGAAGAATCTTCGATATCATCATTGAGTTCTTCAAGCATACATTTTTTTCTTGATATCAACATCCAAATAGCCTCGACGTTAAGATTAAAAATGGGGACATTATTACGATTTCTTCCGAAAAATAATAATACGCAAAGCAACACGAAGCGAGACAAAAGAAGACCGTGCTTCGTCAGAGCGGACACAAAGACTTCTAAAACGAAGACCACGAACGTATTTTTCGTTTGTTCTCGGAATCCACAAAAGGATGGATTAGGTGCACGGAACGTCTAGAGTATGCTCGCAGACACGTGCCGGAGGTGACGACGGTAGAATAGTAGAACAGACAGTAAAATATTTCAGTGATAAACACCTAACATCTGAACCGTGTAGTCAGAACAAAGAAGTTTCTTATATCCACACAACGTGTGGAAACAATCTCCCCGAATTTCGCCCAGCAGCAAAAACAATTTTCCCCCAACTCTGCCAGCCGGAGAAAATGAATTTTCTCTTGCAGGGTAGTCCAAACAGACAGACGTCATCGAGAATTATAATATTCCTCCGCGATTCTCTCTGGCAACACCATGTTGGCCCACATTTTCGATCTGTACACCCTCAGGAAATGAAAAATTCAATTTCATCGAGCATCGAACGGCAGGAAAGAGAAGCACAAAGGGAAAACGGTGACAAGGAGCTGATCAAGCGATCGCAAGGACGCCTGGGACACGTTCGTTTCTCGCGTAGGAAGCAACGTGCGCGCAACAGTTACCCCCCCCCCCCCCACGCGATATTATACACACAGAAGCCTTTTTACCCTCTCGGTTTTTCACCCCCGTCGTTTTCTCGTTAACAGCGGCACATGGTGGAAGCAGCTGGCGTGTGTCGGCACCAGGAAATGAAAACGGCGCACCGGTTCCGTCTGATTCACGAATTCAAATATTCATGGCAAAGGCTCGTGGCTACGGGCAACGGGGGTTGCACAGCCAGCTGACAGCGGGAGCCTATGGGGGGGAAGAAATGTTATGTTATTGGCGCTCTTTAATTTTCGTCGCCGGAACGTTGCGCGTTCCACTCGAGAAAATCCTACGGTATAATTAAAGGTCGTCGTTCCTGCCACTCAGCTGGCCATTGTTTCCCACTGATATTCGCCCGAGACACGAACCCTTTTCGAAACTTTCGCAACGGCGATTTTTACCTCCAATTCAACCCATTCAGCCCGAATGTCCTCGTAACGACGTCATCGAAACTGCAAATCCGGTTAAGAGCTTGCGAATACGGCTGCAATCCCGCAGAATCCGCATAACTTTTTCGTCAAGATTTTTGGCATCAAAAGACTGCGGATTTTATGCATTTATAGCAAAACGGAGAAGATGAAATTCAAAATTGTTGGAAAATTGAATATTTTAATAGATGATTTCTTCTCTATGAAAATCATTCACTTCAGTTTCTATTTGTTGCAATCGATGCAGACAATTTTTATTTTGCATAAAGATCCGCAATCTAGTAATCAAAGTTGAGCATTTTATATTTTAACCCTTAGCAATCGAATGGTGACGTGAAATTGAACAGGTCTTTCGGGAGCAACTGTATCGAGGCATTGAATAGGAAAACGTGGGAAATAACAAGCTCGCGGTGTTCGATTAAACGTTTCGTTCTCAAACTAAACGCGGTAGACATTTGATAAATATTCCGACAATTCGAACAAGCGTTTCTCACTTGACCCACAGGCGTGAATATTCGCGAAATGTTCCCGTTGAAATGGCGGCGCACGGCGCGAACTACAAACTGTGCGTGTTGAATGTCAAGAGTTTCTTTTCACGGATGAAAGAAGAATGTTTTATTTACCGGATGATGTGTAACGAGACCGCGGTTTGCAATTAGACGCTGGTTATTTACGTGGATTGAAACGAGGCGAGAAGTCTTGCTTATTTTTATGGCCAAGTTCTCTTTCTTTACAATAAAAAATATGGAACCGGTTATTCACTCGGTGCTGGTTTAACTGTAATGTGGATCGCTGATTCGTCAAAAGGCCACTAAAAAATTCGACAGACCGCGGCGCCGCGCCGGAACGGTAATCCGACTTTCGATTGCTTGGATTTCGAGAATCGGAAAGCATCAATTTGCATTACTCATTAGCGGCCTCTAATCAGCTTTGAATTTCCCATTCAACCCCGGCGAACGTGCGCATCTGACTGATTAATATTCACAGCTAATTTTAGGCTCGATAGAGGCCGAACCGTTTCGCCGAATGAACTAAGTTAATGAACCACTGAATAATTCATAGTATAATAATACTTTCGGGCTTGCCGCGCGCGGAGCGAAGCGTTTCAGGAACTTTTAATAGTTTCCATTTTGCCTTCTTCTTTTAATAGACGGCTCTTATCGGCGTCCCTGACCTCGGCGTTACAACTTTAACGCAACTTCCGAGCACGGTGGACCATCGATTCGTGGATCATTTATTTTCTAGAGAATTTCGAATAACCTAGAATCTAGGAATTTCTTCGGAGAGTTATTTCTGTTTGTAATCGTCGAGTAAATGAAAAACGAGTCCAGGAGGTGAAACGTGGATTTTTCTTTTATCACAGCCGTCATAACAGCCGTATCAGATTTATAACAATGGCTGCTAAGCGAAAGTACACGAGTTTAAGCAATGCGTATAGTCGGTGGCGGTTGATTGATTGCCTCGGTAATTGCGCATGAACCTCTTGCATGCAGTCTTGGTCGAAGCTCGTGCAACTTTCGAGGCTTTACTGTACCACGAACAGTGTTGGACGGATGGTTCTTATCAATAACATTAGGTCGTGACGGGGAACGTAGATGTTGGAACGTTGATGAATCTGTCAAGCTCTTTCTCAGCTATTTCTGTTTGTCAGAACCGTCTACGCTGGCTGGGAATCGATTTCGCTTCATACTTTCACGCCACACCTACCAGCGTAAATGACTAAGAAATGAATGAATTTTCTATAGAATTTTCATTAGAGAGGCATGTGCGAGTTAAGATCTCGGTGTATAGTTGTGTATAGTGTATTTACGAGGAAAACAGCACCTTTCTTTTATGAATCGTATGGTCAGGCTTCATCAAGATAACTTCACTCTTCACTCCTGGTCACATAATTAGCTTAATGGGTATGAGGAACCCCTGCACATATACTATATAAATAGTCCTCTGTGACGGTAGGCCAAAAGGGTGCACGAATATATTTTTATGCCGGAAGTCCTTCAGGATTAATTGCTAAAAATAAATTAGTGGCATACGTGCACAAATATGCTAGTGAATTTCCCAGTATTGGCTTATAGCTTCCAGACTCTAGGATCTGATTAGACATTTTGGTTGTATCGAATTCGATCGATCTTCTAGCATAAACAAAGAACTCCTCTATTCAGACCAAGAGTCCCAATCTCCCTAAATGACAAAGGACCCGATCATCTTGTTCCAGGTTACACGCACGAGTCGTGGATCAACCACGAGGAGCCGCCGAAGTATGCGACCCTGCGTTCGGCAGCGGAGCTGGCCCGGCCGGTGGTCCCATCGCCTCCGCCGCCTCCAGCAGCTCCGCAAGACTTGCCTGTGGTGGTAACCGGCTCCAACTTGCACCAGGCCCATCCGGCCCCGACGACGTCGCCGTCGTCGTCCTCCTCGCTGAGCCTGCCTCCTCGGAAGAGCCTGTCCATGTGCTTCACGAGTACCGGCACGGCTTTGTCGTTGCCTCCTAAGAAGAAGGACATCTACCGACCTTACAGCCTGCAGCCAACGTCAGAGATCCGGACGTCCGCTGAAGAGGACCTCTCAGCAGCACAGGCGATCCTCGACCTGAGCGCTTCTCCAGCAGCGCCCACGCACTCTGTCTTCATCCACACGCTGTCACCTCCGCCACCGCCGTTGCCAGCCGCAATTCCGCAACCTGGCGTGGTCGCAACAGCCAACCAACTGCAGCCGACTCAGCTGCAATCGGCCCCCACGGCCCAACCCATTCCGGTCTCCGTTCTAGTCCCAGTACCCAGCTCGCAGACCAACAGCCAGCTGCGACAACAGGAACAGACACCACAACCTCAGTCGCCAGCCACTGCGGAAGCTAACGCCAACGCTGGGAGGGACGGGTGAGTAGCTACCCTTGGATTGACAGTCGGTGACAATCCCTGTTTGCACGATCATTGTCCGGCAGCTGTTGGAAGGCGCGCGTGGTGGTTGGTTTTCCGGACACTGGCCTGTGGGAAGCGAAATTGCAATGTTTGGTACCACGAAGAGAGATTGGTGCACTGGGCCCAGTTGACGTGGAGAATTTGTGTTTTCGTAGGGATTAGAAACGTTTGAATCAATGTTGCTATTGCTGTCGAAGGATCCATTAAAAAGTTCTTAGACGCGAGTACAGGGTTTAAAAACATAGGTGAAACTGTCAACCAGTACACGGTTACGATTCCATTACTGCAAACAACTCTATAAAAACGAGTAGCAGTACTGCGGACAAGAAAATTGGCCTCAAGTTAAGAAAATTAATTTCAATTCGGCTCCGCGACTGCAGTCAATTTAGTGGATACGACAGGGTTAGACAAAACTGATCTGCTTTCTTCTGCTTTCACTGGTTTGGCCAATCTCCGAGTAAAACCCAGACCCAGATCCACCCGCTGGAACTCGATTCTCAAAACCGACCACCACGAGTGACAAGATAAGCCTGCCCCCCAGACCAATGTTCAATGTGGCACAGTCGTCGCTTCGGTGTACCCGCTTGCTCTATGCTCGTTACGAAACTCTGATATATCTAGCTACTAGATGTTGTTACATGAATCTCTGTCGCATGAGCGTCGTACGAAACCTAAATTCTCCCTCCCGAACCAATCCCGACGACCGGTCTCCAAACCTCGCCCGAGCCGGGGCACGAGAAATCTCAATCTTACGATTCTTCTGAACCAGCAGCGGCGGCAATGGGAGCAAGACGGTCGCGTACACGTACGAGGCGTTCTTCGTGTCAGACGGTCGTTCGAAGCGTCGCAGCACTTCGACGAATGGCGCGGCAGTTCCGGACAAGGAAGCTGCTCAACCGGACCGGCCGAAGTTCACTTGCACGGAGTGCGGGAAGCAGTACGCAACCTCTTCGAACCTGTCCCGGCACAAGCAGACGCACCGGAGCCTGGATTCACAGTCGGCGAAGAAGTGTATCCATTGCGGGAAAGCTTACGTGAGCATGCCGGCGTTGGCGATGCACGTGCTGACGCACAAGCTGGCCCACAGCTGCGGCGTTTGCGGTAAAATGTTCTCGAGGCCTTGGCTGCTGCAAGGTCACCTGAGGAGTCACACAGGTGAGAAACCGTACGGTTGTGCACACTGCGGCAAAGCGTTCGCAGATCGGTCGAACCTGCGGGCACACATGCAGACGCACTCGGCAGACAAGAACTACGAGTGCTCCCGCTGCCACAAGACCTTCGCGCTCAAGTCCTACCTGAACAAACACCTGGAGTCCGCCTGTCTACGCGACGACGAGATCCCCGGCCAACAACAACAGCAGCAACAAAGTGCGACGCAACATCAACAGAACAGCAATTGCGGCTTGTAGCAGCGTTCCGCAACGCCGCACGAGATTGGGCGTCCCGAAGACGCCATCGCGGTGACCACTTCGGAAAGCTAGCGGTCACACCTGGCGACGGCCGGATAAGTTTGTAAGCTGTACGGGAACGATCCGGATATAAAAAGGTTTGCCCATGTAGGTTTTAAGTAGAAAAGTGCCAGTAGAGAGAAATGAGTATGACGCGTAGAAACATAACAAACAAACCAAAAAAATTGATGATCGAAGACAACGTAGAGAGAGAGAGAGAGAGAGAGAGAAAGAGAGAGAGAGAGAGAGAGAGAGAGAAAGAGAAGAGTAACGTAAAGAAACTAGGATCGATAGATGACGGGGATACGACGAGCAGGCGACGATTGATCGCGATCGGTTACACACACGATCGAGGAGGTGGGTGGTATCGGTTTCTTAAATAATGTCTAACATTAATAAAAACGTCCAGTAATGTTTAAGTCTTAAATCGAAGCAAAAAGAAAGATAGGTGAGAAAGAAAGAAAGAAAGACAGGGAGTGGGAGAGAAACGCAGAACGACGAGGATGATTAAAAAAAGACGCCTCGGGGGGGAAAAAGAGAGTGAAAGAGAAACGAGAAGAAAAATTTTGGAGACACGTCGAACGGTGACGTCCACACTGCAGTCTAGTCACTCTAGTCGATTATACCTATTACATTATGATATTATATTATTATATTATATATTATATTATATTATATATATATAGTATATATATATTTACTAGCGCGTACGGTTCTAGTCGCGAGCTCGTTACGGAGACACTATTTATTAATACTTAGCTGCCTAAAGTGATGAAAAAAAGCAAAACTCTCCGCGGATAGAATGAGCGATAAACAATGGGGGGGATTCGCCGTGATGATGATGATAATGATGACGATGATGGATGACAGATTCAAGATACAATAATAGGGAGCTTGAATGGCCACGAGACTTCCGGACCGGTTTCCCTTTTCGTGGCCCGAATCGGGACCCGTCCGGAACTGTATCGTCGCTCTTCTAGGGACGCAAAGCAATCAACGTCCACTCCGTCACTTCCGCACGGCTGTTGATCGTCCTAGATCGCTAGATCCCCCTGCATGTTCCTCTCCGACGAGTCGGGATTATAATCGATCGGGATCCACGTGATCAGAGGACGATCGACGCCATTGCGGAGCCGATCGTGTGAAGATCCTTGCGTTCCGGATATCCTCGCGTGTACAACTCTTCGTGGATGATTTTAGTCGACGTGGACGAGGGATGGTTCCTTGTTTGCATGGGTGAGCGAGTTTTCCTCCATGGGGATTTATAGAGCAAGGTTTTAGGCCTAGACGGGAATTTCCAGTGGATGGAACCACCGGATATGTTTCCTAGACACTAGTAACGAGATCGTATTTTACAAGGTGGTAGGGCGCTGTGTGTGTATAGGGAAATAGAAATACGAAGACCTGTGTTTAGGTCTCTCTGACACGAATATTTATTTATTACAATATACTATAGCCAAGAGTTTGAGAGTAGCGTCAAATCGTCCCTCGGCCACCGGAGAATCATAATTTTCTATGGAAGAGTACGATAGTTTTTTGTAAAAAAAGTATTGCTTCCGGGTGAACATTGCGTAGAGATTTTTCTTTTTCGATCGGACACGACGAGATTTGATACACGCGAGCGTATATATATAAAAGTAAAACACCAAAGACGCGTATACTTACGTTTCGACATACATACATACATTGTACACGTAGAACACAGTCGTCACAATATACACAGGCGCGTACACACACACACATCCAAGAATACACGCATACACACACATCGTAATATCTAGAGCAGATTTCGACTAATAGATGCGTAACATTGTTATACACATATTTTATAGAAGCAATATAACGAGTAAGGGAAAATAAAAAAAAACATTAATAACGACGGCCCGTACGGTCAAAAAGCAATGTTTCGACACAACGAATTATATAATTATACATTATAGAGGCGGACATCGAAGTTTAACGTGATAGAAAAACGATGATTTTTGCTTCGGCACGGAAATCTTTTCTTTTTCGTTGAGCGATCGTCTCGGACACACGCTTCCGGTCTGTCTCGCGGATATAACCGACGCCATTTTGGGGAATGGCAGAGCTCTTTGGTTCGATCCTTCGACCTCCTCTTTTTAGGGTTATCATTGCGATTATTATATTTATACGAGATCGAAGTACAATTAAGTCGAGGGAGAATAAATTGTAAAAATTGCTACACTTATTTTATAGTTAGAATATAGTGGATTCGAATATAATTATTGACGTGGCGATTTAACGATTCCTCTTTCGTTAACTTGGTCGTCATTCGTATACACACTTGTTGCTAGATGATTTTCGATAATTGTACAACGAAGTTTGAAGTGTCCTTTTTGAGAGCTTCTTTCAGTGCGGCTGATAGACGTAGATATAGCTTTAGGGTTTCATGTTTTCAGACTGTTTCTTTCCCTGTATGGAAGTCGTAAGCGGTTCTATAAAAACTTTTATAACTTGCATGGATTTCTTGATGAATCTTTTAATGGCAACGAATTGTTCTCGGTCTGAGATTATTATTTACGAGAGGATATTTAAACATCTTTATGATTTGCACTCGGAAATATTTTAACACGAAAACTAAACATTTCTTCTTCTTTTTATGCATGTTAAACTGATGCAATTTACTCGTGCAACACTGAAACGTTTAGTAATTTCTTTGATATAAAATAATTTGATAAGGTGGCTCAAGAAAAATCAGGATTTCATATTTTGCTGCTTTTAGACACGATCAACATTGAGATAATGCACTTTGATCGTAAATAAACATCGCAGAAGAAGTTAGAAGAAGCTTGTAAGAGTTTGAATGAAAATATTGAAGCAACGTTGAAATTCAGAACGAGGGAAGAACAAAACATTAACGAGCTAGAAGCAGGTATCGATTCTCTCTCCACTATAACTTTCCAAAAGTGATGTACACTTCCCGCGAACCTAACCGACCAAAATAGTTAATACTCTGAGTCATACTCGCTGAGAACCTCTTCGAGCAACGATATTAGATAAACAAAAACCGAAGTCAATGTAGCAGTGCTTTAAACATTGATAATAACCTCGCGGAAAGAGCAATAATTGAACGGCGTGTGTTCGAAAGCAATAATTAAACGGCGCGTGTTCGAGAGCAATAAAAGCAATAAAAGCGTCAAATACATCGAGAACTCGAGGAATCGAACCAGTAAAGAGCCACTTTCGAAAGACAACGATTATTACACGAGATCAGGGAAGCAAAAATCAGATGATCGCGCGCGAGGTAGGCTTGAAGTTAGTGTATCGAAGCCGAACGATCGAACGAGTCCTTTTGTAATAACGATTTGCCGACAAATAATTACCGCGTTTGCATGTACAGAGTAGCCGACCTCACCGCCAAGATAAAAGTAACAAAACGAAAAAAAAAGCGAACGAACAAATGGAACGTGGCATAAGGCGTCGTGGATTTGCAATAATTTTTCGAGACTCTTCTCCAAGAATAACGGTTCTTCACGGCGCGAGAGAGAATGAGAGAGAACAAGAGAGAGAGAGTGTGTGTGTGTGAGAGAGAAAAGAGAACAGATCCCAAAGGCTTCTCTAGTCCTGCAGTTGGTGACGTTTGTTTCACGTGCGAACGTAGAGCAATAAATCCTTAAGCAATATTAATTAATTAACCAAGTAAATTTAGTCGGTTCGGATCGAGAGAGTGAGAGAGAGAGAGAGAGAGAGAGAGAGTGAATGAGAATGAGAGAGAAAGAGAGTAGATGACGTTAACGGAGAAACATAGAAACGAGAAAACGAGGTGCACCGTTTGACGCGTGTTTGTTTAATTACCGATGAAAAAGGAAAATAAGCGGGACGGAAGTGTAACGAACGGAAGATATACGTTCGCTTCCGGTTCGTTTGCTTCGATCGAACACCTCGACACCACCGACCTTCACTTAGTTCTTTTCCTTAGGTTGCGGATCGATGTTCATTAATCGATCACGGCTTGTATACATAACACGTTTAATTTATTTGATTTTTCCTCCATCTAGCGAATTGTTGTCAGTATTATTATTATTATTATTATTATTATTATTATTAGCTACGTTTGCAGCATTATCGTAATTTATTATTGTCACCGGTATTTATTATATTTATTATTATTATTATTAAACGATTGTGTACTTTATTTATCCTTTCGTGGTTTCCTGGGTTTTATTAACCGTGATTAACGGCGTTTGTTTGTTATTATTACGGTGATTGGGTGTGTTATCGATGTTGTCGCAGAGGTTCATTGCAGATACACAACCATCTGACGTATAACGATCGGTATCGCGAGCAACGCAACGAAGACTATTACGAAGGAAAACGCACGCGTGCAATTTCCGTTTTCCGTGATCGAGGGCGAAAACAAAATGGGAACGCGCGCATCCTGGGGCGCGATAAAACCGCTGCTGCTTTGTTAGGCTTGGACTCGCGTGTACGGTCGTCAGTCGATATAGTAATTGAACTTCCGCGCGGAAAATACTCCGTGCCGTACACTTGTCCCGTGACGTACACACTCGCAGTCAATCTTACGCAAACTCTGTACAGTTTGGTCGTAAATGGCAGCTCAATCATTAAATTTAAATCCAATTTCAACTTCCAATCATTATATTTGAATCTAAATTCAAATTCAACTTTCCGAACCTTCTCCGAAAGCTCCTCTCGCACATCCACGAATTCAATTTCAATTCCCGCAGCGTTCTTCATCTTGGTATCAGGGAGTTACCATTAATATTCTTTATCGTCTCGGGCGCTTAGAGCACACGACGCCGTTCGGCGATCGTCGCATCGAGGTTCGAGCTATTGATCACCAATTAAATTGCTCGACGATGGAAAAGAAGAACATTCGGTGGGTGAGGGGTTCGGAAAGGGGTGGGCGGAAGAGTGGGGAAACGGATGCAAATACTCTCGCGGAAGTGGCATCGGGTGCCGTTGGCCGAGGTCAGAGTTCGTTACTGGGGAAATTGCGCCCGGTTCGTTAGGAGAAGTCTCACGGACAATTAAAGTATTTTAATTGACCGGCCCGGGGTCCCACGTTTGTCCTAACTCCGGGACATTATTAACGACCCGAAACGAACCGCGGGCCGTTCTCAATTATCGAAATAATTAAGAGTTCTCCAAGCCACCGCGTGCAATCTACTCTATTTTCGAATATTTTCGCCGTACGAGAGAGAGAGCGAGAGAGAGAGAGAGAGAGAGAGAGAGAGAGAGAGAGAGAGAGAGAGCCGACCGGCGAACAATTGTTGTACCGTGTCGGGTACAGAAGTGTTTTCCGTTACGCGAACGTACTAACTTAATTATCTGGGAATGGTGTGTATATTTTTTTTGTCCACCCCCGAGCACGTTGGACGAGGACCACTTTTCAGTTTGCACCAGGCGATCTTGTCGATGAGGAGGGACGTTCTGGTGTCAGTTGTCGGCATATTGGATCATAATAATTTGAGGAAACAAACATCTGCGCGAAACAATTTAAATCGACTTTGTTTTCGGTTATTCTCGAATTTATTGTTTAGTTTCTTATTTCGGTTGCACGTGGAAGTTTGAACGTTCTAAAAATTATGCAAATTCAAATGGGGATGCATTAATGCACGTGTACGTAAATACACGATCTCCAATTAATTTCTCGTTTGATATACTATATTTCTCAGGTTACGTCTTTGTGCATTGTTCCCACGTGACCAATCTAGAGATCCAATGACGTCTGCACCTGTACGTCACAGCCGGCGACGTCTAACAACAATTTAAATATTGAACGAACCATAAATAATCCGATAGATGTTTTCGCTAGTTTCAAACTCAGTCGATCAAGTCATACTTCTTAGACTATTTAAGAAGCATTATCCACGCGACTATACCACGACATATCTAGGGATATAATGTTTTATAGCCTTCGCATGACTGCTGAAGCTTAGCTCAGGCTACAGTACGAGTTAGCGAGAAAACTTTCTGTTGATTATGCGCGCAGAATCGAAGACAAGGCGATGAATATATTATAGAGATTGTTGCTACGAGCTTCTCGATCATAGTTATTTCAGATCGTGATGCCAATATTTCTTTGACTGAAGTATCGACCTCCCTATCGACAAGATCAATGATATTTCCATTTGCAAACTCTGGCTATTTCTTTTTTAAATGGTGATCAAGCTCGATGAAGATGAAGTTCGTTGGTTTTGAAGATTGTTTATTGCTCCGAGTTACTTCGACGAGTGTGTACAAAGCGTGTGGACTGAGGTAGAATAAATGAATAACAGATTTTATTTCTGTACATAAATTTTGTTGCTATTCGGTAAAACCTTGATGTTAGACGAACACGATGATCGATCAGAGTCACGCGGGCTATCTTCCTCGTACGAAACACCAATTTACACTAAAGAGTTAATAAATTCCAATTACAAAGTGTTCAGATCTCATAGCTCCTCGCGATGCATAAGAGTATAAATATAGTACGCTTAATCATGGCGTTTAATAGCGCTGTGAATGTTAGTTAAAAATGAGGAAGGTGTCCTCTGTCGTTTGGTCGATATCTGTCTCCATTGTGTTGAGACCGGAAGTGACGTTTCAATCGATGACGCGACACGTGCTCCTGTTCGAAAACATCTCGCGACAGTTGGAAATGGTAGACCGGCCTGAAAAGTTGCAAAATTATTTTTATACAGAGGTTGAAAGATCTGTCACAATTTTTCCCCATTGAACATCCAAGATAAGAAAACTCTCCAAGAAACTTACCTAGTATGTTTCTTGAATAAAGTTCAACCATCGTGGAAATATTCGGCGAAACATCAAATTTCACGTACAAAAGGGGTCACACAATGTTTCCCGCGAAACACGCAACCTAATCGACTTCCCAGAAAACGCTAATTTAGAAATTGCAAACAGGTCTGAAACACCAATACGATAAGTGTCGATGCTTTTAACCGGGAGCACGCATCCATAGCGTTTTCCGGGCCTAACCGCAGCTTGCGAAACAGTATTTTTCCTATCGACATAAACTGCGAGTCTCGAATTACGTTTCGCACGCAACGCTCTTGGAAACTCGCATAATTTCTCAAGGATTCGCGCGGCGCCTTAAGAGAAGCTGTTTCGACGAAAGTACAGTACTCCCTCGACGGTGGATCGCGGGATTCTCTCGTTTCGAGCATCTTCAACGTCGGATCAACGTTGAGGTTGCGTTACTCCTCCGACGAGAAGCTCCGTAACATGTATATACAAATATGGAACGCACGCATGCATGCGCGCGCTCGTTCCTGTATAAAGATCTTCTTCCTATAGTCTAACACACGCGGTTAGGTTACACGCCAACCGACCACGTAACGCACGAACACACAGCCACGTACTTTAGGATCTATTACTCTCTGTAAACTCGTAAACTAATCTAATCTTCCTCTAATTAAGGGGCCGCTCGGTCGCGCTCGCTTTATCTATTAACGAGACTCTTCTCGCTCGATGTTTGCGCGTCGGTGCTGTCCGGCGTTCTCTGTTCACGGGAACAGCAACGGGAAACTAGCCTAATCGACCCTCGTACTTCTCTACTCTAATCGAACCTCTAAAATGTCCTGAGATCGTCGAGAGAGCTGTTTCGAATGAACAATCCTCTATTGAGGACCGAGTTCAAGGTGTTCGGCAGCTGTAGCTACAGGAAAGAGGAGATACCTCGATCTTTGAATGAGGATCGAGGATCGAGCTGCCTAGCAGCTATAGCTTCGACAAGGACACCTGGAAGATTGGATACATTGTAGCAAGTATTTTCTGGAAAGCACGATGATCGATTGAGGAGAGTTATAAGGGATCGATCGTGGGTAGCTAAGGTTGAAGAGCAACTTGTTGTTGTTCCCAGTCTTCGTGTCTCCTCGACTGCCCGTGCTTAACTCCTTCCGCTGCTATCTCGAGTGTCTGTGCACCTTCGCGACACACTGTCCGCGGCTGGTATCTTCGCCATCCCTATTTCCGATCTCCTTCGGACGTTCCTTCAACTATGATCTATCATATTCTCTGGTAAACTCGGTCGCCTTTCGTTCGGAACTCGAGCAGCTCGTCGAATCCTGTCGTTCCAAGTCTTTGGAGAGCGGCGACTCTGAGGCACCACCAAAAAGTTGTTGTACCATTATTTAAAACATTGTTCACATTTTATTACTAAACTGCGGATGTGTGTGTGTTTATGGAATTTTCAATTTCTGTAGAGGAATCTTAAGAAATCTCAGTGGTAGTAGCCTTTGCAGATCTGAAACAAGTGAACATTGGACTAAATTCTGTCGAGTTTCATATCTAATGAATTACTAAACATCTTCACAACTTCGTATCTACCGAATTTAAAACATCATAGAGTTTGGAAATATTGTAGATCGAGGGAAATGTTTAATTTAATTTTTCGAACGAGTAGCTGCAGCCTCCAGGATCATTACGCAGAATCCTGGGCTTTACAGTTTTCCTGCAACAAATTCGCCAACGAGAGCCTCGAGAACGCGAAACAGATCGACCAGGAATAAAAGTGAAACTATGCAGTGTTCCCCAATTAAATATATGTCCTGGTCGACGTCACGGGTCGCTTTTGCGCACTGTTCCCCGTTCTGCCGCAGGATTGCGTAACAGTGTAAACACGTTATCCTTCGATCGGGGTTCCCAGGCAGCGAGATGGAAATCGCTGTAATTCCAGAGGATCGATCGGTTAGCTTATCGTTCAATCCGCGATCTCTTCTGATCCGATGATCCAGAGATCGTCCGTGACGATTCGCCCAAACCACTATCCTGATGATACTCGTTGCTTCGCGCGCGCGACCGAAAGAGTTTCACAGTTTGATTCATTTGAATTTATTTGAATCGGAACGACGATTTGGTAGACGAGTTGCTCGGAGTTCCGAATGCGATACTGACTAGGTTAGGCAGATCTAATGCTGTTTGTGGCGGAGGACATTGAATCCTGATGACTTCTTCGATGTTGACGAAGGATATCCACGACCAATGGCCAGACGCACTTCGCTCTATCGCCGCTCGACCTTTGAGCTTCGCTCCTTCGAACGCTTCTGAACGCTCCTTCAACTCACATTCACGTACACAGCTGTCTCCATCTTCTGTAGTCTCTATTCGAACCAGAGAGTTGCACGAGATTCGGTGGAAAGGGCGTGTGAAGCGGGTCTCCTCCTGAAAATGCAACCAAAATGCAAGAACATGTTTCTGGTCCAAGGTCGCTCAAATACTTCCCCTACCAGCTAATCATCTGTCATTTTATTCTGTTTACAAGCCATTATATTTTCAATCAATTTCAATCTTTAACGTATGTATCTCTATTAATGATGCTGTATATTTATCGTTAGACTGCGGATCTTTATGCAAGATAAAAATATTTTGCGACGATTGCGGGCAGCAGGAGTTAAAGAAAAATTCACGTCATCCCCAAATCGATTGTTTAGATTGAAAACATCATAACAATATTCTTGGATTTCTCCAATCTTTCACTGTTTTATATTTCACCCAGCCATTTTCTTCTCAAATGCGTAAAAATCCGCAGTTTATCATACACCACTTTTATTCACAAAATATTGTACTCCCATTCAAAAAGAAAAACGTATTTTTGTACATTCGAGAAAAACTGAGTAAAATAAATTAGTAAAAGTACTTGGATGAGATACTTGCATTATCTGAAGCTGCATTTCCAGGAGGAGACTGCCGCCCCAATAGAATCGTTCGTTATATAGGGTGTCGCGTCGGGAAGATCGTTCGCCCCGTTCGCAATATTTCCAATTGAAAATTGTCGGACAGTGGAACATCGACCGGACGCGTCGCGTTTTGTAATCCTTCCAACGAGAGCCTTGACAATTTTTTAACTATTCGTTAGTTGCCTTAGCGTAAACGAAGAGAGTGGGAGGGGGGAGATGAAGAAACATGGAAGAACAGCCCTCCGGTCCAATTTAAAGTGATCCCTCGCGCGTTATTATTCGACGCCGGTGTTTCTCTGCGCGTGTTTCGATGACAGTATTTTTCTTAATTTTCTAGGATTCGTAGGGTTATTGGTTCTTGGAAAAAGAAAACGAAGTAATAGGAATGAGAAACACTGTCGCGAACGCAACGACCACCGCGGCAGACCATTTTTACGCGACAAGACGAAATGGACACCCGTTGTACGTACTCGCGTCCAAATTGCTCGATGCGAGCTGATAATGTCCCCATTCCAGTCGATCGAACGAGCATACGGTGTTCATGAAATTGTCATTGACTTTTTTGGGCTGAGGCGGAAGTCTAACAACCAGCCCCGTCAGTCATTTACGCGTGTAACAATGAATTTTAATTTTTATGGCGAAGAAAATCGACTTTAAACTAGATTTTCCTTTGTTGGAAAGAAGTCTCGGTGAAAGTGGAAATAAAATGCAGACGTTACAAAATCAGCAAATTCCTTTCCGCGGAAGATTGATTTTGAATGTAATGGGAATTTTATGGACACGCCGGGGAGGAAGAAGACGACTCGTCGACGGAATGCAGGGACGAACTCGAGAATCGCGCGTCCTTCGTCTCGACTTAATATAGCGATATAGCGTAAGCTTAGTACACCGATATATACGATATATTATTATACATAATATATTTTATATATATTCCGACGAAACCGTAAACGATAACATTTATTAAGGAACCCGTGTAGCTTCGCCAACGTGACTTCCATACACGCGGATCGACGAGCCGAATTCTCGGCCGAGGAATTCAGACTCCGTCGATGAAAGTTAAAAATACGACGGATCCTGCGGAGATTTTACTAACAGAAAACATCCCACGATATTCTAATTTTCACAAGAATTACATACTTCCAGCTATCTAAACAGCATTTATTTTACTAAAGCAGATATTCTTTTTTACAAAAATGTCGTCGTGTTTGAATGTGTAGGGTTACTCTAACCGTGTTTGAGATAATTCGTTCCCTTTTCAAGGATTCCGTAGGGTTGAAGGCACGAGACGTCACTTAGAGAACGATGTGTTCAAATCTAGTTCTAGCGTTAAGTACGTCACGCACCAAATTAATTAGCCACCGTAAGAGTATTTACCTCGGACCGGCTCGAAAGTATTCGGACCCAGATCTTCTTGTTTCCGGTTCAGACGAGCAAACATCCGGTTCGGTGTCGTTTCTTAAATACCTGCGATTTGTTACCAGAGATCCACGCACAATGATAAACAGTCCACTTTTCGATGAGAACGTACAGAATTATTTTTCGATGGCTTTTTATTCAAATTGGATTGACATTACAGTTAAATCTTGGCTGCAAATAACGAAACGGTATAACTGATTTCGGGAAAGCTGTGTCAAATTGACAGGAGGGGAAGATGAGGGTTAAACATCCGAGACGAAGCAGCAGATAAATTGTGGAAAGAGGCGAGGTCAGAAGCGGCAGAAAGGGGGTTCAAGATGGCGTGAAATCTGTTCGAAATCAGCGAATCGTTCGTGCTCGAGATAGAAATCTCGCTGGTTCGACACGAAATCCATTTGGCGGTTCGGCCTGTTCAAATTTTCCGGCGAAATCAGTGAAATCGGACACGCATCGCAATGATCAACAGCGCGGAAACGTTGCTCGCGCAAATGGAAACTCCGCCGTTAGTTCTGCGGTTACGCAAAGCCGGTTCTCCCAGTTCTACGCGTCTCTGTTTCTGGTCGCGCTTAACGAATCCCCGAATCTAGAAATGTTTGGGAACAATGAAGCCGCCACCGCGATGAGAACGCTTGTTACGCGGAAGCGGTTTGTTTTCGGTTCGAGCACGCTCTCGCGGATTTCGCGTGTGCGAACCGTTTTCAGGATGAGCGGCCGCCGCATGCGTTTCGCGTGTAGACTCGTCCGTGTTGCTGGAGGCGGTACCGCAGAAGTTTTTCCTGGGGAATTGGCTTTTCTTTCTGGAAAAGTTACTCCAAACGCTGCGCCGGGGAAAAAACTTAAAGTGCTGGCAAGTCGGATGAAACTGTTCGGCTTGGTTACGAATTGCTACAGTTAATCTGTATGGTGCAGAATTGTGGTTGTTGTAAACTTGAGAGAAATTCATTGTTCCAAGTATTTGTTAAAGAATTTTTATTGGAAAATTTTTTTAAACTGTGCACGATTTTTCACAGACATTATTTGCAACAGAGATGAACAATGAAACAAACATTTACATTTTTGCTATTGTTCTTTCTATTGGTCACTTAAGTTAGTTATTTAAAAAACGATCGACATCTCAAAGAAAATATTAGGGAATCATTGTGCGTGTGTGTCGAGTGATGATCGCAGTGAGAAACGATTCCAGTTCCAACAAAATCGTCAAAAATCGCCCGATTTAGTTCCTCGCTCATTACGCCATTTGCAATATTGTCCGACATTAAGGGACTACACCGAGTGTAGGGCGATTCTTCGTGAAGTAATATGTGTTCCTGGGAAGCTTCACGAAAAAATAACGAGGAAACATAAATCTCGTGTTGTCTGACCATGGCGCGCCGGTTCTACTTACACTGGAAACAGACGCGCGCGCTGCGCACATATTTAATTTTCTCCTTCAGCCATCATAGTTATCAATGATAGCTTATCAAGCATTCTAACATATTCCTATTGTTTTAAATTACGCCTGCCCGTTTTTGTCATAAATACATAAGATCGGGAATCAATTTCAATCGGGACAAGTCTTATCCAAGATCTCTGTAACAATTTCATTAATATCAATATTGCGATAATCCAGAGCGAAGAGAAATCTTTCTCTCGGAGAAATCCAGAGTGTAGAAAAATCTAGTTTCCGCAAAAAAATGGCAGAAATCATTGTTGCTCCCGAAGAGTCGCCCGCGTCCCGTGCACCAGAAGCATCTCCGACTAAAAAATTGGTAGAACTCGACGTCGAAGTTGCACGTAAAGATAGAGCAGGCTAAAAGAAAGAGAAGAAGAAGAGGAAGAAGATAAGAAAGATTGGAAGAGTCCGCGCGGTTTGAAGCGAAGCGCGCTAAAAAGACAGCGAGAAAGAATAAAGAGATTCTATTATATATATATACATATATACATACACAATATATAATACATATATATACATATATATATAATATATATTTTAGCAACAGATGCAACGAAGGACAAGTTCGTTATATTTTGAGGGACACAACGAACGATGGACAGTCGCGTAAACCCGATCGCTCACGCACATTCTTAAATGCATAAACATAATTCTATTATTATACAAACAATATACACCAATTAATATTATACATAACGTGTACCGTGGCGAGCATGGAAACCAGAGATAACAATTGATGAGAACCACCACTAAACCCCGCCATTTACCCGTCGTGTTGCGCGGTCCATATTTCCAAGAAACGAAGAGTATTTACCAACACGTGAAATAATAAAAACAGTCGCGTTCCTTTTTCCCCTTTATGGTAGTTCGGCGATGAGAAACGCGGAAAACCATGGTGTAAATAAGAAGAACCTTGTAAAGAGAGCTCGTAGGGTTTTAATGGGAATAAACGAAGTAAAACGGTACTGTAGAAAATGCGATTATACAGATTTAAGGAATAAACCGCGAGGAGAAGCGTTGTAGATTTTAAGGGAAAACTAGATCGAGATACACTACGTAGGAATTAAGTAATGTTATACTGGCGAGAACTGGGTAACCCAGTCGGGCCAATATTCGATAAATATCGGTGTCAAGATAGATAGATAGGCTCTTCTTTTCCCGTTGTTCTCTCAGTTTGTCCGTGATCAAGCGAACGATCGTTGCTCCGACAAGATGGCGGCCGAACCAACCGCCAGACCACTGACATCGCCGCGTTCGTCGGCTGTCGAAGATCTTTGAAAAAAGTCATTGCAGGAGAATCGTTTAAAAATTGAATTGACAAGGCAATTGACAGATAACTTACTAAAGGAGAGTTGGCCCCCTCCTTTACCCTCGTTTTTACAGGGCCCCATGCTTCGACCCGTTGCCCCAGTTTCTCCAAAAAATTATGCAATTTTTACATTTCCAATACGTTCTTGACCTGCTTGGTTTTCCGAATCGTCTCTGAAAACAACTGACAGACGAGAATCTTTGAAATAATCAGGAAACGTTCGTTAATTGCACACAATTACCCTCCAGATAAATTTTCAATCGGCCGAATAATCGCGGTCGGCTTCGAAGGATCAATTAGCGTTCGTTCAGGAGATTGTCTAATGATTTCTAGCCAGATATCCAGCGTCGATCGCGATGAACCAGAAATCGAAGCGGGCACGGTAACCGACACGCAACGCAATTAACGGTAATTGCTATAAATACGGAACGCAACCGTTTAAATTATAGCCTCGGTCAATAGTAATTTCGATCGCGGCTGATACGGAGCAGAGTTGATATCGGTTGCCGGTAATTCCGGCTGCAACCTGCATTAATAAGTCAATAACAATTTGGATCGATATCAATCGCGACCAGTTATAGTCCTCCTGCATCATCGTGTGCCAATCTCTCGCCCTTCGATCGTTAGCACTGTTTGCTGTCATTAATGCTGATGATGGATTAATTGCCGTACAACACGTTGCCACTCACGAACCCTTCTTCACGGAAAAGAAGGATTTGTTTAAAAAGGAAACTGGGGCAACGACACCACGATCCTCGAACGTGGACCATCGGTCCTATGACGCGCGTTTAGGTGAATCCTGATAGATCCCCGACCAATTTAACTGACACGTAATTCCTTGGAAATTTAGGGAACCGTTTTGCACAGTCAGACTTTGGAAAGACTGAATTGAAATGTCCGAATTAAGGATAAAAATTGGCACTTGATTCTTGCATCATATTCAACAAAATTTATCTTCATTTTTCAAGTACAATGATTCACTTTGTTTAATTGGCTTCAGTCTTTTTAAGGTTAACATGGTAAGGACACTTAACAATGGAACGAAGAACGTCTTTGAAGACGTGGAGGAACGAAAGAACATTATTCAAACTTCCATTTAATACCACTGATGGGATCAAGTTCGCTACGTGTCCACGAATATCAATATTCAAAGTACAATTGATTGTTTCATACAATTCTTCCGAAGGCGAATTTAATCTTTGCGTAGATTACTTCTGATCGATTTATTTCATACAACAACGCCAACGAAGCTATCACAAATCAACTATGAGAATATATACTTTCGATACTAAACGTTCAAATTCCGCTGGCAGCGAATACATCACCCGTCAGATTAGTATGCGCATACATTGACCGTCGAGTGTAAAGATTTGCTGAATGAACACATTTGCTGTGACATACTCATTGAGATATGCGCGACGATATCGAGGAACAGAAAGCACCGAATCACTCGCGTAAAAGGCTCGAATATTTATACAAATTTCCATAGATAGATCTTCAGGAAACAGAGTTAAGTGCAGCTCTCTTGCAAAAATAGTTTCGGCCGACCGAAAATACCGGATTTGCATTCGACGGCGTTTCTAAGGTCTTCGCGTGATGAATAAATGCAGGAAGTACAATCTATTGCACGTCAATACTGTTTATGTGTTTCGGGGAACATGAATATTGAACAAAATTTGTCAAACAAGTCACCGATGCTCCTAACGATTAGAGAGCCGGACTTCGTGCTTTGAAAATGTCTTTAATCATTCTGAGAAATTGAAGCAGCAATGATTAAGTTTCTGATATTTTGTGGTTGATCCCATCGGAAAGTGGTCATTAAATCGCCACCGAGATTACTCTCTCGTCAGAGAGGGAACCTAATGAAACGATTGCAAGCAGCTTCACGCGAACAAGCTCAAAACGACGGGATTAAAATGGCCGCTCGATGTTTCGATGTTCGCGGAACAAAGAGGATAACGAAACGAAGTATTAAATGTTCAATTATACTCGGTGTAGTACTCGGTAAGGCAGCAAGGGGCGGAACTGTGTCAATAATATATAAAACTACGGAAAAACACCAGACACATTCTATTTAAGGGCGTAACTAGAAAAGAAAACAAACACGACTGGACCATCGGGCTGAAACAAATGAAAAATGAACACGAAACTACGAACGGCGAATTTCCGCCGATTTCATCGGACCCGAAAAAAAGCACGATCGCGCTCCAGTCAGCAATCGAAAAGCAATACTCGACGTAGCATAATTTCTCGCGCGTAATTGTCCATGAGTGTGTACAAATGTTCGAACACCGTTTTCAAGCGTGTGTACACCGCACCCCGTGCTCGGCGAACTCGATTATTCGCCGGTGTTTGCGAGCGGACACGACCGGACGGAATCGCGAGAAAAAAAATCGCGAACAGCCTGCCCCGCTGAAAAAACAACGGACCGTTGTAAATCGAATTAATCGCTCGAACGGTCGGGATCGATATTTTCAAGTTTGAAGGGAAACACGAGTTTCGAATTTTCGCGAGTGTCCAAATCGATCGACGGAAAGAAAAGCGTTCTGAGAATGACAGCGGCGGTTAGGGGAGGATTGTGGGTGGTACAGCACCGATAAAGAAACTTTGAAGAACTGGAATAGTCGGTCGAGTCGCCGCAGGATAATTTTCATAAGCAATAACGTAATATTAAACCGCCGATTGTTTGGAGAACGACGACAGAACCGGAAGTGCACTGATCGATCGACTGGACTTTGCTCAAGAACTGGAAACGAGTCAATAATAATCAGTCAATATGTGTGCGCGAGCATTGTCTTATCAACTGGCGTGCTCGCGGCGAGTCAATCGTTTGTAGATACCGAGTACAAAACGAAAGGAAACGAAAGATGGAGGACGCGGTTAACAAACAGCTGCGTTATTTATCAATTGGTCCGGTCATCGATCTTGCGCACTGTCGATTTTGCTGGGAAAAGATCGAATGCAATTTACGCACGAGTTTTCCCTCGTTGGCGTCGCTGCGAGCAGCTATGGAGGGGTGGAGGTTCTTTCTTATTGGCTGGTGACGCGGCTCAGTCACGTGGCTGAATATGGTGGGGATAGAGACGAGACGCTAACGGGGGGAAAAACGGTGAAATGTATAATGAAAAATGTAAAAACGATACGAAATCGAATGCGACGCATTCGGCGCAGGTGTATTCACTACTCGCATAACATTCGACTGAAGCGTTCGATCTCTCGAAGGCCTCGCGACGATATTTTCCACTCTCGAGTCGCGAGGCTCTTCTCTCTATACTCTCACTGTTTGATACTTTTCACTTGGTCTGCGATCCACGCTGCTGGGAATGTTTATCGCAGCAGACGTTAACGATCTAATATTCGTCAGGTGCGCCATTCAATGATCTGTGACTAGACTGCGGATGTTTATGCACTTGTAGCAAAATTGTGTAGATGAAATTCAAAATTGTTGGAAAATTGAATATGTCAATATATGAATTCTCCTGAAATAACATTTAATTTAGTTCCTATGTCTTACAATCGATGCAGACCATTTTTATTTTATATTAAGATCCGCAGTCTATCTATGAGATTCTGTGACACTGAGGATTCTTCAGTTGTTTTACGAACTTGATTTGTTGCCTGCTGTCAAGTGGGCGAACAATTAAGTTTGCGAATTCGTTCAATCTGAAAGTGGGCAAATTTAAAATGATATTCACGATAAAAGAAGTGTATTCATTCAGAATTGATCGTGAAACTGAACGGAAAAGTGCAATGTCGCTGAATGGCACGCCTAATCGACATTGACTTTTGTATCTATCGGTAAATTCGTGCAATGACACGTCGTCGCACCGTTTGAAAAGCAATACGAAGCAATAATAGCATCGAGGGTTGTGATAGGAGCCTAGGGAAAAGGTGGATAGGATCATGGAAATTATTTAAAGTCCTTAACGACAGCTTAATACCTAGGTGATAATAAATCGAGCACGTTGCGCGGCTCTAATAATTAAGTACCTAAGAAAATTGCGGTCCGCTAACTATAAGCGGATTGCAGTGTGACGCGATAAATATTTCCAGCGGCCCAGCAGCGAGGCGAATACGGTGAACATCGATCGCAGCCTCGCAGAGTTCGCAATTAATAATGGAACTTTAACGAATCGCATGCACCAATCTCGACAAGTGTTGGTTGTAATGGCACTAATGCTTCACGGAACTGGGAATCCGACACGTTTTCGCTTCGCAGTTCCTCGAACAACGTCGAATTCTTTGTTGGATCCTTTTGTCTGACTTTCGGACATCTCTATCCTCTTGGAAAATAATTATTAGACTGCGGATGTGTACGAGATTTTCAAGTTTTACAGATACGCTTTTGAGAAAGTGGCATAAAATAAAATCCTTTTTGTTGAAATGTTACCAAATTCTATCGAATTTCATATTCTAGCATTTTTTAAAGATCCGCAGTCTGATGATTCTCTAAATCTAGATCTTTCACAACTGAAATCTTTTGTCCGGAAGTCCTCTCGCTCAAAATTCCCGTTTCCTGGTCTACTTCCGTAGAGCGCTCCTTGCAATCTTTTAAAACCGTCTGGATCCTCGAGGGAAATCTTTTCCAAGAAAATCAGTTTGTTTGTTTGCGTAACGATGTTTAAGGACGGTTTTCCAAAAGAAAAGAGGCCACGGAACGACTCTGTCATATCTACTCTTGTCCCCGCCCTTTCATTGTCTCGATACCTTTTCACACAGTGGGAAACAATGATGATACGCGTGAGATACGATTCGATTAACCTGTCGACTGAAATGCAATCTACTCGTGAATTTTCTGAATTCTGTGTCTATCGAATATCATTCTTGACATTCCAAGACGAGTTAACTCGTCACAGTCAGTTAACAGGTTGATCTATCTAGTTTTAAGAAACAGCCTAGAATCAAGGAACCGTATGAGAATCAACGAAAGAAAGTTCGTGGAGTTGGTTTTGTTTCAAAAATCGAATAATAAGAGCGAGAGAGGGAGGGAGAGGGAGAAAAGCGAAGAAGAAAAAAGTGCCTATACACCAGTAAAATTATTCGTTAGTGTGTATAATGCGTTCCAACGAGTACGGACAGTGTCAATTACAGGTTAACAAAAAAAAAAAAAAAAAATTAACAAACAAACGTAAGTAACTAAAAGAGAATCCGACAGGCAACGCGGAAAGATCAATAAAAAGAGAAACAAACAGAAAGAAACACAAACGTAACTGGGAACGAGCAAACGAAAAGCAATATCGAGCGACGATCCGAGATTACAAACGCTTGGGAGTACCAATTAATTGACAACGATTACGACGACGATAATGATTGCGATCTATGATTACTATTATGATTATTGTTATTATTGATTGCGAACCTATTTACTAAAATGCTGGCCGCGGTGGCGCACGACGATCGCGATTTCCTTCGACGCAAACAAAAATTATAAAAACTTTTTTCTGGAAAAATTCTAGATTTACCGAGTTTAATATATAGATTGCGGATTTGATGAATTTATGACAAAAATCAATAGGTGTAACTCGAAACAGTAAAAAGGTTAAATGACTTGAACAGTGTCGATACACTATTTTCAACACGTAAAAATTATTAACGAGGAAAATAAATTCTTACTTAGCTTCTGTAGATCGTAATTGATGTATAAAAATGTTATATTTCGCATAAAGATCCGCAGTCTAATAATATAGAAATTGGAAAATCGATTGCGGTAGGTCCCTAGTAGAGATTGAATTCCGAGATTTCGAGAATGAAACGAAGTTTGAAGGATGGATCGCGATCTACGTGGAAACGAATCGATCCACGGCGGGCCAGCGACGGATGTGATATAAGGCGAACCTTACCTATAACGCATATAGATATCGATATTGTATGTGATAGCGAGAGACACACTCGCGCGAACGCAATATAAAACAGAAAAGAAAAGCGGCAACCGCGTGAATTCGATAGAAGCGAACACAACAAACGAAAAGAACGAACCGCGTTAAATACGCAGAATGTAAAACAATGAAATCCCCTGTCTCCCCTCCGAAAGTTGCGACTGATATTTACAGGATATTGTTCCAATTGGATGCTCCCAAGGAAGCCGGGGTATTCAAAAGCAATAACTTCGTAGACGGTCGCGGGTCCTCTTCGAGGTGCACGCGCGACCGATTTATAATTATAAATAAATAAAATTACGGCGCAGAGAGAGGCGAGTGAGAGAGAGGATGAACGCGAAACGCGAAGCGTAAATGAATGATGAGATGAATTAAATAATCGCGTAGGCCGATCAACTTTTTAACCTTACATAATTTTAATCTGTAACGAGAACGGCGCAAGACACATACACGTACACCGACAAACATTCCCATGAAACACATGTACGTGTCAGGAAGATACAGCGAAAACACGTGTACACACGTAGCCGATAAGCATTTGTTACACGTTACGGTAACAATTCAGTGAACTAATTAATAATTAGCAGAAGCTGACATAGAAAGAGAGAGAGAGAGAGAGAGAGAGAGAGAGAGAGAGAGAGAGAATGTGTGGTAGAAATAGTAGTTAAACACAGCTCACGGTATTATACAAACACGGTAAATACACGCGGATGCGCCTAATAAGCAGTTTAGTAAGACTTATTAACTTGTAATTAACGAGGCGACGCGACGGCTTTTGTAAGAAGACGACCGATATAACGCGACGAACACGGTTACATTGATTATACACATAAATATTATATTATTAAATATATACATACGTAGAGATGTGTGTGTATATATATTCTATAACATACGGAACACACGGATATGTAATACATATATGTATACACACATTCGAAACTCGAACAGCGAGTTCGGGAAACGAACGCATTTCATGACGTAATTATTGCGTCAGGAAATTCTGAGAGGGAAGCGTCTTGCAGAGAAAAATGGTAGGAGCATGAGAGAATGTGTCGAGATGTATGCGTGAAAGAGAGTAGAAAGAGAGGGAGAGAGTGTGCGATAGATGAGGTAAATAGCGAAAGAAATTGCGCAAGTATCCATATTTTATAGCTTTTACTTAAAAGTATAGTACACGCGGATTGCGAAGTTAACTATATTTATAGAGGATACGTTGACAAACGGTATTACCGATGAAATTCTATCGAGCGACACGGGCTGGTACGATCTAAAATGATTTTCTCGATCGACCCAAGAGAGATGTACCGACTCGACCGGTATGAATCAGGCTCGATTATAGCAATCGGAGGTTGGTCAGCGGACTTATCAGCCTGTGCTCTATTTAACGAGAACGAGAAAAGCGGAAAAAAAACATAAGAGATTATACCTTGCATGACTACGTAGGGCTATACTGCCGCCGAAGCAATACAAAGAGCAATATAGAGTTAACAAGTAAAGAAAACAAATAAAATTGCAAATAATTAACGAAACAAGTTAAAGGTAAACTAAAGGTAAATATTAATTATACCTGAGAAGGGACGCCGTAGGTTACGACTTCTCGTTACATATACATACAGAACACTACCTACCTACCACTTACTTACACAGAGACACGAACAGATAAATACACGTACATCTGCTCCTTTCACGTGTTCTTCGTCGGAGCACAGAAAGACACACACACACACAGCAGCGTAACGCAAACACAGAGACTCGTGGTACATACCTAACGAGGCACACGTCAACATTATGTATGGTCATTAATTTATTCTGACCGTAGTGCTAAATGTATTTAGCATTTACGTAGATGACACTAATTGCCTAGGTCGAGCAGCTTGCTCGGGGAGCCTCGAGGCCGTTGCGAGACGTCCGCCATCTTGTCGGTCGCTGTGTAAGGATTCGAAGCTTATTTTGTAATTGAAAATTGTATTGCACGCGAAGGAAATTCATTTTTGCTTGACGGTGACGAAGCGAAAACTTGTACCAAGTAAATGAATTTTCGAGAACGAATAGTTCGAAGCGGATGGCGCGCAGCGAGCAAAGATGGCCGCCCCGTGCCAGCGAATTTCGGCTAATGAGAAACGGTAGTGATATAGAATTTATCGTAGTGGTCGCTAATGTATTTCACACGGTGCCTGTGACAGCTAAGCTCGCTATATATCTGTTCAAGAACGAAACGATTGACAATACATTGTTGAGTGGAGAGCAACAGGCGTTCGGAACCTGTTCATCTTCCTTCGCGGGCTCGGTGACGCCGCCCCCTTCGTCCTTCTTTCCGCAAAACCTGCGATCTTCTCTAGATTCTGTGTGCTCTATTCTATACACTGTAACCTATTTCTCGGTGTCGGTGATACCCTTATCTTCTTGATTGTTGTTTTTCGATTCGAACGCTTGGGGGGCTGACTGACTTCGCTATCCCGTGGATCCTCCTGGGATCAGCGGAATTCTTTCCATTCTCGCTGTCCTTCCTTTTTCCGGGACAGCACATATCCTCTTTTACTCTTCGGACCACTTCTCATCGAAACATTTACTCGTTTCTCCAATGCTGTTACCATCGAGTGAAGGTTTCCAGTAGATTTTTTGATCGAGTCTACTTTTACGCTACCGTCCACGAGGCACCGGACACTTATTCAAACTTTGCACTCGGAGCTATTCTAATTCGAAAGCCGAATTTTTCTTCCGACCTGAAATATTTCTACTTTACATGATTTTCTTAAAATTCAAGACTATCCCACAAATCTCTTTTCTTCAACAATTATTCAAATGATATATGGATATATTTAATTTTGCATTCAAATATCATCGGGCAATAGCTACATCTAATCCAAATAAAACAATCAAATCAAGCTGCAAGCTCGTATTCTTTAATTACCATTTTGTTGAAGATAAGTAAGTGTCCGATGATGTGTGTATGGACGGGAGTGTATATTATATTTGAACTAACGAACCGGTTAAGAATCGCGGCAGGGTAAGGTGACGTGTAAAATCATTTTTGGAGACTCTCTTTTAAGAGTTCAGCTATACATTGTTTGTAGAATTGTGCTTTTATATTTGAATCACTCACCGAGAGCTCAGGTCGGTCTCCGACGCGTACAAATCTCCGAACCTCCATTCGGTCAGCCTGCCAAGCTCACCGGAAAGAATCGATCCTCGATTCTCGATCGATTCCACAGCCTGAAACGTCCAAAATTCCTCCCCCCGCCCTCTCTTTCTCGTCCTGTTTCTCTCAGAAGTCGGGGTCCGAAACACTAAAACCGACTACGACACGGCTGTTCACGGGTACCACCTGGAACACGTAGATATATTAGCATGGTGTGAAATCGAATAACGAAAAATAAAAAAATGCATAAACTAAACTAAACTAAACAAGTAACAAGTAACAAGTAAATGAAGAAAACGTAAAAAACGCGAATAGTGAAACGCTAGATGAATTTAGCTTTAAGCTTCTTTCTCGCTAAGAGGGAACCTATTATTATAACGAATATTTACATACATTTGTATTATTTGTAAACTAGCGCTAATACAAAACTCCAATTGTGAAACACGCGCGACAAAAAAGAACAAAACAAGAATGAAAACCACGCCCCCGAACACCACACACGTCCCCCACCCCTTTTCTCTAATCCAAAAGAAAAATCCAATCTCTGTTTCCCTGGAAGAAAGGAAAAGAAAATCCTTGGAACCTTTTTATCCCGGCTCCGGAACGAAAGAAAACGAGCAGAAAAGCGGAAACGCCCTTTCTTCCTGAACCTCCCCTCCCTCGCCCCTCGCCCTCTTCATCCCCCGTACACCACACGAAAAATCCCCATGAAACCATCCCCCCAACATTCCCGAGTTCCTGTTCCGCTCGATCGGACGATCTTCTCTCTGAAGAAAATCGGTAAAAAAAATAAAGATTACGGAATCCTTTTCCTCTTTTCTCCTTTCGGTTCGTAATTCTGCTCTATAAACGTCTCGTCTATGTAATCTTCTCTCTGTATATCGGGCCTTTCCTTCGAACAAGGTTTAAACGTAACGGAAAAAAAAACGAAAAACAAAGAAACACACGAGCGATACAAAGGATATAAAAAAAAAACGTAATTAACACGAACGAACAAAAGAAAAAAAAAGCAATGATAAAACGAAACAAAGACAAACGACGACGCAAGAGGAAGAAAGAAGAAGAAGATATGGAAGAATAGAGGAAGAACGAAGAGAACGAAGAAGAACGAACGAACGAAAATGAGAAATAACAAAAAAATGATAAAACGCGAACGAACGTGGAATAAGAGAAACACGACTTTACCTATCCTGATAAATGCTTCACATAGTGTTGGATGGTAACGTTACATGACAAAAGGGAATGAAAAAAAAAAACGTTAATTGAGCATTGTTATCTATGTAATACAACATAGGATGTTTTGTATTATATTTTCATAATAAATAGACACGTAGAAAAAGACGTATTAACCATACCAGTGTTATCTGTTCTGTCTGCGATACCTCGATACCCTCAACAACTTTTGTTTCCTTCACCATACTTCTCATTGTTGCTTACAATCTTCTATGATTTTGTTTCTGTACTTTATTCATTAAGGAAGTAATTCATTGTTCAACAGAAAGTCTTTAATCAACATAATCACTATTTTCGAATATTTTTAGTTGTTCATTATTTTAACCCTGAATGTTCCATTTGGATGAATAAAATATAGTAGATACATAAATAATAAATGGCAACATACATTCTAACTGCAAAGGGGAGCTAATTGAGGAGAATGAAGACGAATTGCGAGAGACGGATACGGAATAAGATGGAACAATGCGAATGATAAATATGGCGTGCAAGTGGCAGGTTCCACTGATAACGAGCGCTGTTGTTAAAGCTAATCCTAGATGCAAGGTGACGCTTGGCAATTCGTGGAACTTACATAACGTCGCATGAAATATTCACCATGGAAGTGCGCAGTTGCAGCGATGAACCCACTTAGCTCGCCCTGTTTTACTGTCCCGTCACATGGGGTAATAATAAAGATCTGGCGAATCCTGGTAAACCGTAAGTACTACCGTTTCCCTTACGCTATCACAACTAATTCGTAATTCGTTCATCCAATCGAATTACACTTGTGCGCAGTGGCGATATTACTAGGTTGTCCGAAACGTTTCTTTCGGAATGTGTTCCTTTAATATTGCTAAATAGATATTAGGTTGTCCCAAAAGTTGGTTTCAAATTCATGTTAGGAAGTACTGAAACATTAACACAAAGATTATTGCGTTGTTCGTATTTATTTAGCAACATTAAAGGAGCACATTCCGAAAGAAACTTTTGGAACAACGTCATTCATATTTCGTCTGTCATTTCAGACGTCGATTCTGAAGCATAAATCGGAAAATTTACTTTCGCAGAACTGGGGAGACGTTTTCGTTGATGAGCGACTGACGCAACCGCAAGGTAAAGTTGAAGGTGACAACGTTGCGCGTTAATGCCGCGAAAATGGCAATCTCGTAAGAGTGAAATAGGTCATTTAAGCTTCGCGCGTGTTAAAAGTATACGCGAGCGTTGCATAAGCATATCGCGACCGGTTCTAATCGATTTTGACAAGCTGACAGCGAATTCTTATAATGACAAACGACGACGGTCTGCGAGCCTACGGAGACCCGCGAAATGTCGCTTTCACGAAACTCGTGGCCACCCACGCAGATCCAGATTCTCCATCGATTCAGCGAACAGAATCGTGTGCCAAGAAAACAAGAACGAGTCATGATAGGTCGACGTAAAAATACACGAAGTCAACCTTCGCATTTTGTCATCGATGATTTTTCCGAAAATTTCTCTGAAACAATATTATCGGTAATTTCAGATTTAATGGACGAAAGAAAATCTTCCTTGAATTATAACGAACCGCGGTCTATTAATTACAGCTTAATTTCACGATAATCGGCCACGAAATCGCAAATTTGCATAAAACTCGCCAGTTCGCGAAGCATTCGAACAAAAATCCCACCCGGGGGGATCATGAATATTACTTTTCCGCGCTCCCATAAATTTGCATGTCGGAAAAACCACGGGAAAACGGTGAAAAAAAGCGGTAAAGAAACATGGAGGCTAGTGGAAGTGATCGATAATGGGCAGACAGAGTAGAGTGGCTCTCGAGCGCGCTCATGGCAAACGGACTCTGAAACCGGATCCAAGTTTGTTGTTCGTGTATGTGCCAGGAATCGCCTGGCCAATCATTCTTAACACGTATTATTGAAAATGATGTTCGAAAAGTAATTTCGTTTTCGCGTAGAGATGACATTGCTTCTGTATGCATGTATGAAGCAGTTGGTTGAGTTCAATATAAACCAGTTAACCCTCATCCGTCCCTCATTTCACAAACTAAATCTGTCCCGCGGTGTCAAATTGACACAGTGATAAAAAAACCCGATAAAATAACAAGGTAAACAGTTATTTTTCGATGTTTTTTTATTCAAATTAATCAGTTATCATCTATATCTTGGCTTTTTCAAAGTTTCGGATGAAACCGGCAAATAACAGAACAGTATAACTTATTTCGGGAAAATTGTATCAAATTGACACGAGGGACGGATGAGGGTTGAAGATTAGAAAAATTTCAGAATACAGCAATGTTGGTTTTAATGTAGCGAAGTCGGTAAGGGATGAAATCAATTTTGATTTCACTCCTGCCTCCCGCAATAAAAGCAGAACATTTTTATTTTGCGCGGAGATCCGCTGTCTAGTTACCATATTACTTAACCTTATTTTAAGAAGGTGACATTTTTCGAACGTCATTTCCTGCCTTGTAGTGCTCTCTAACCATTCAAGCATTTTTTTGCCATCGCATTAAATATGCAAAATCTAACTAAACGAATAAAACAGATAAAAACTGGATCTGGGGACGTTTTAATTTTGAAATGTGTTCTCGACAGGGAAGAAATCAGCGTTTTGGACCTGTTACACGAGAACACGGGCCCTAATCGCGAAGAACGTTGTTTCCACACGCGGTAATGCCAGTGGAAGAGAAGCGAGCCAGGGTAACAGTTTCAGCAGCGTGGCAAGCGTTATCTAATGGCTCCTCGCGTCTCTCTTGGACGCGGCGCTTTCAGCATCGTCGAAGAGAAGCTATACAGCCGGTCACGTATTCACTCTTCCATTATAAAGTAACAGCTTCGATACCCTTTCCCGCTGGCTGACTATAAAAGCTCTCGTACGTGTTGGATTTAGGGTGGCGGCCGAGTGCACAGCGGCCCGGCTCGGCGGCGCGGCGCGGCGCGGCGCGGCGCGGCGATGAACTCCGAATAAAAGCTGCAATGTTTCGAGTGCCCGTGGAATATGGAGCGTTTGTTTGAGCGGGGACCGAGCTATACCGATCCGTCGTGGAAATTGCCAATCAGAATGTTCCGAACTATTTCGAGAGACTAGGACGATTTTCCGTGAAGAAAATAATTGATGTAACTCTACATTATTTTTAGGCTATCGGAATAATAAATAAAAAAATTAAACCGACTTCGAAAAAACGCACTAAAAAAATGCACTTAAAAGAATAAAATAATTTCCATTTAATTTATGTGAATACACAAGAACTTAAATACGGTACAATCTTTTCGGAGGCGGCGCAAAATATACCCATCGTAAATTACGTGATCTTTTCAGCATACATAATCGTCTATCAGAGCAAACAATTGGAAAATTTGGTTAAAAAATTTGATGAAACTGGATCTGTTCATGATAAACCAAAGTCTGGCAGACCGAAAACAGCTCGTTCGAATGACAAAATTGCTGCTGTTCGTGAAAGTGTTGCTAATGACCCATCAACATCAATTCCACGTCGTTCTCAAGAATTGAGCATTTCTTCGAATTGATGTCTGTAAACGTGGTCGTGGTGGTTATTTGTCAGATATCGTCTTTAACACATAATTGTCATAGATGATACCTGATAATTAAATAAAAAAACCAATAAAATTAAAAATAGTATGTTTTTTATTTTTAAAAACCTTCCTATAGTCTATTTTGGATAACCCTTTACATAGAAAAAAAAAGCGAAAAAAGGCATATTCAGATCGAATTGAGTAACCTCCTCCTTTTTCGTAGTCTGTTAATAAAGCTTGGAAGATGATTTAAAAGCGTTTAATCAAGTCCTCAAACGTTCGCATAATATTTTTCATTTGATTTATCGTTCTCGAAATGACCAGTTGGAATATTCTGTCCTTGCTCCGGCTATCTGCTATGTTGGTTTAAATAAATTATCAGCTTGCGTGTTCCGAAAACCGCACGATACATTATACTTACAAATCGCATGACGTCGCTGATTGTTTACTCCCGGATTTGCTAATTTCTATCATAAGTGCACGAAACAAAGTCTACGTTTTACAAAAATTCCGAGACGCTGAAAGATCCAAGCTGATCAATCGTGAAAGGAACAAGGACTCGCGATATCCTGATCGTCGGGTCTGCACTAAAGTTAACTAGAACCCGGCGGAGAAGAAATTTATTCTAATTTAATACTCGGATGAAGGAAGTATGCTCCTCAGACGGTGTGACGTAAATGACGTCCTCTTACCAAATGGAACACCGGTGTTCCCCACCCTGCACTGGGATCCTTCAGAAACTGTCCTCGGTCCTCATTTTTAATGCAAAACTTCTAGGAGGAATGTCCTTACTTCGAAAGTAGACTCTTCGGGAACGGTGTAGTCGCCTTTGAGGAGAATTCGTCAGGAAAATGGATATCCTTCCTGTTTCGTTTTCCGAACATACGCTTCAGGATTTTACAGAAAAAGATTTTTCAAGGAGAAGCTTTTCTTCTACGTCGTTTTGTATATCTGCG
This sequence comes from Lasioglossum malachurum, assembly GCA_028455605.1. Classification (NCBI taxonomy): domain Eukaryota; kingdom Metazoa; phylum Arthropoda; class Insecta; order Hymenoptera; family Halictidae; genus Lasioglossum; species Lasioglossum malachurum. Next base: position 27,536,925 of record CM052316.1, read on the forward strand.
AGACAAAGTTCAAGAGAACATTCGACAGCGTATCGCGAGAAATTGTAAATACCGTTAGTTAACAATTCAAATTCGCCACGACGACGAGGGATGCAGTAAATCATATTTCGAACATAAATTTCGTAGGCGATAAGGATCGGTGACGTCACGTCCCGCTCTATATATAAGCACGCGAATGGATTGTAGTTGGCAAATTTAGTTTCGCACGGTGATTCTGAGCAAACATGAAGTGGCAATTGTTCCTGCTGGCCTTCGCGACCTTGATGGGGTCTGCGATGCTGGAGAATTCAACAAATCCGACTGATCAAAGTATATTCTCTCAACAGATCGAGAATCTGTTGCATTGGTTGGAAGATGTTGCGACTGATGGCGAGCATGCTGCTAGTTCGTATTGGAATGATTTTCTGAAACTGCCTTTATTCAGACAACGTATGGTCTTGGGAAATTTGTCAGATACGGATTTCCAAAAGGCCGTGGAACAAGCTGAACATATTGTTAAAAATCTGCAACACAGTCGTGAAAGTGTTGAACGTAGCCTTGAAGAAACTGGAAATGGACGTGATAATATTGACCACAGTGATCAAAAGCGACAGGCCCCTATGATTCCTGGTGCTACTGGGTTGGATAAAGTTGTTGAGCTTTTGAAATCCCTGAACCGTATCAAGGATGCGAAGATCGGTGTCGATATTCAGAGAGACCCACAGTGTAAGAAGTAAAATTGTAGTTAATGCTGATCGAGGAGGATTGCTGACGCACTTTGTAGCGTAGCGAATGCTTAATAAACATTGTCGGCATCGAATTCAATCGTAAGTTCTTCTCTCTTATCTCGTCGAAGATAAAGTTCCAAGGCCGAGTTGCGTTGGTTAAACGTTGTTGCATCAACATTCGTACTTTGAATCAAATTGGAATTCGGCAGAGAAAAGAAAATTTGGAAGTTTGTACGAATGACGTTTATGTGACGATAACAATTGAACTATTTTTTCCCTTTGTCTGAAGTTTCAGAACTTATTCAGTTCAGTACAATATATAAGTCCAGTTAAATTCAGTCAATTAATATATAAGTTCAGTACAATTTATTTCGGAAAAACTGTCAACTCGACACGAGCGATTAGAATGTAAGTCGGTAAATTTGAGTAAACCAACAAAAATAGAATTGCAAAGTTAGCGAAGTCAATTTGTAATGCGAGTCGATGAAGTTTAGAGATGGAGCAGAAATAGAATTGCAGAAGAACGCAGACTTGGAATACAACTCGATAAAGTTCAGGAGAAATGCATAAATAGAATCGCATAGTTGTGAGAGGTTGCAGAGGTATAATTAAAATTGAAACTGATACACTTCACGAGGGAATCAGATCGGTAATATTGCAGATTGACAGGAGTAAAAATAAAGTTTAAATCAATGCGGTATAATGAAGACAGAATTTTAAAAATTGTATAACAATGTATGATGTTGGAAGATAGTCCACGTGATCGAGGCATGTCTGTGTGTTTTACTTCAAAAAAGCATGAAGTGCAAGCACATTGGCTATCAATCTTCTTGTAATAGGTGTAGAATGTCAATGTTTGATAATGGAGCCATGAACGTGGACACGTGTAAAACGGAATATTAAAAGAAACGATCAATTCAACTAATTCTTCACAAAATAGTACAAAAATTCTGCTAAATCTTCAAGAAATTTCATGGGATAAATACAACAAAATAAAAATTCAACGCAAAACCTTTCCCTATATGGTTTCCCTATATCATTCTAGTAAATCAAAGATAAATCTCGCTTCTCCAAGGATGCAAGAATATTCTCCTCTTCAAGACCCCTGCAAAACATCCTCAACAACCAACCAACCTTGACACCACCCCATCGATCATCCACGTGCACGAAATGCTGCCAGTACAGGTGGTGCTCGCCATAAATCACTCATCGAAGCCAAACACCTGAAACATCTAAAACATTCCTCTTCCAGCTGACAACTATTTTCTATCCCCGATGAACAATAACCTTAGAACAACCTTCAAGGAGTATATAAACTAGCCTAGCAGTCGATGAAAGCACGTTCAGTTTCTCAGACGAATCGTAGCTAAGATGAAGTTCCTGTTGCTTGTAGCGGTCGCTAGCTTGGCAGCGTTGGCCAACGCCAACATTCAAATTCCTGGTCTTCCCGGAGTCCCTGGTCTTCCCGGAGTCCCTGGTCTTCCTGGAGTCCGTGGTCTACTTAAGGTTCCAGGTCTTCCAAATCTCCTTCCGAAAGGAAAGAGGGATGTCACGGACATCTCAAAACAGCTCCTCGGCGATAACGATTTCATGAACAAATTCGCCAACCTGTTTGAGAAATCTACAGGAAAGAACCTACCGAAATTATCGAAGAGAGGCCTCAATGGACTGCTTTCAGGAGCCAAAGACTTAGTCATGCTTCCTGCAGGATGGGCCTCCGACTTAGCTGCAGGAGGCAAAATGGCGGTGGACAGCATCAAGGGTAACTTCGGGAAAAGGTCTATCCTCGATGAGACCCACGATGTACAGAAGAGGGATGCCATGATGGACCTGCTTAACATGCTGATCGGCAACTTCGAAGGCACTATGAGTGGCATGGACATCGCTGGTTGAGAAATGGTTGATCACTTTGCTCATATACCATGTTGAAAACTTGTACTGTTATGTAAACATATATTGTTGTGCGTTGAAATGAATCCATTTATTAGAAAAGATATTGTTCTTATTGGAAAGACTCTTCTCCGTTGAATAAAACGAACCTATTTGTCAGAAGATTGTGGTCTTTTCAATACTGTTTTCCTTTAATAAAACGTGTTTATCAGAAGAATTTTCGCCTTGTTTTCAATGTTGTTTTCCTTTGATTAGGATGATTAGGTCCTTCCTTTGAAGCGAGGAATTACGAACGTCGAAATAAAACGAATTTGTTCAGTTGACTAGTTTTGATCTAGCTCGAGCTGGTTCTTTGCAGTTTTTAATTGGTTGATGTTCAGTTAAGGAATTATTAAAAGTTAAAATTTTTCAATATTGAACGTCCTTACTTACTTTGATTTATCGTGCTTGGCTCTTAAATTTTGTCGATCGAACATTTTTCGCATTCTCCAATACAATTATAACTGTATCAATCTGAGACGTGACAGCAGCATCAACAAACATCAACACGCGTCATGAGTACACCAAAACATTTAGATAAAATTGCCCAGTATATAAACGATGCACCTCCAGAAATTTTTAGCAGGCAAGCGATTTACCTACAGACTAATTATGCCGAAGCATCTCGCAAGAACTGCTGTTTTATTGCTGCTGCCGTTGAGTCAGTGTTTCGCTGTAGATCTTCCACGAACTAATGTGATTTATACTGATAGCGGGCCGGTGCGTGGAGTTGTTAAGAAAACGGTATGGAATTCTTTGGAGTATTCCGCATTTTTGGGGATCCCTTATGCGGAACCTCCTGTTGCGGATCTGAGGTTCAAGGTAATTGAGTTCGTCTTCATTGAGCTAAATTAATTTTCAAAATCTTTATCTAGTGGCACCGTTTATTTGTGTGTCTAAATAAATGTATAATTTAATCTGAATAAATACATAATTACTTTTAAATATTCCAAATGGGTGAAATTAATTTCCGAAAAGGTCATTAACTTGCGAAAGGGTGAATTTGTACTGCAAAACCTAGAGAGAAAAAATACTATAGAATTCGTAGAACTTTTTTAATTTCTACTAGATTTCAAGAATTAAGAGGAATGGAAATATTTTTCAGCCTCCAGTTCCCAAAGCCCCATGGACAAAAGTGCTCGAAGCAGTCGAAGAAGGCAGTGTCTGCCCACAAGTAGATTTTTTCGTTACTCATTACATGGGCGTCGAGGATTGTTTATACCTAAACGTGTTCACTCGGGAGGTACATACTTAAATATAATCCGTTCAATACAGTTGAATTTTTAATATTGAAAACATTATTTCTAATAGTTGCAAGGAGAACAATCCAGGCAGTCTTCGCGATTGGCACGTCGACGTCGCAAGGTCTGTAAATATTATAGCAAAGATAAAAAGATATTTAACAAGTAAGATTTTCATGAAAATTCTATTGTACAAAGTTCGGACGTCGAATGAAGCTGAAGCCAGTCATGGTGTGGATTTATGGAGGTGCGTACTTCGCTGGATACGCCAACACGACCTTGTACGGGCCTGATTTCTTCCTTGAAGAGGACGTTGTCTTCGTCAGCTTCAATTATCGCGTCGGCGCGCTGGGTAACGAAATTTATTTCTCAGCATAAAATATGAAATTCGGTAGAATTTAGTACCATTTCAATTTATGTCAGATCTACAAAGGCTACTACCACTAGAAACAAGATTTTATTTGATTTCACTTTCTTAAAACCAGAGTTGGGCAAAAATTTAATCAACGATTGACGATCGATGATTTCTTTTTTTAATCGTACACATTAATCGATTAATCAAGATTAAAATTTTAATCGATTAATGCCCAACTCTGCTTAAAACTTGCCTAGAAAAATTTAATATTTACTTTTCCCGTTTCCCCGAAAAAAGGTCAGCCACTGGTACGAAGTGAATCACTGATGCCTCTCTACCTTAAATAGGTTAATAATAATTGTAAATTTTCAGGATTCTTGGCCCTGAACCATCCGGATGCCCTGGGAAACCAAGGCTTGAAGGATCAGAACTTAGTTTTGCAATGGGTGCAGAACAACATAGCTCGTTTCGGTGGTAATCCTAAACAGGTGACAATCTTCGGTGAAAGTGCAGGCGGTGCATCCGTGGGATTTCACACTTTGTCCGAGAAATCTAGAGGTACGTGAGAACTGATAATACAAGAACGTTAACTACGTTAAGTTATTTCTGTCCTAAATCAAGTGACATTTCAATAACTGTCTTAAATGTGGAGCAGCACATAATGCGATGACACATCTGTTTCTAATTAGGACTGTTCCATCGATCGATCAGTATGAGTGGAACGCCTTTGTGTCAGTGGGCGTATCACACACCTCAAAGTGCTTATTATAGTGCTCACGAGCTTGGTCGTCTACTCGATAAAGCAGAGCTCACGAAGGAAGATTTGTTGAAGCAGCTTCAACAGACTCCTGCTGAAACTTTGGTCACTACATCGATGAAAGTCAATTTGGTAATTGCAATCAACCATCTCCTGCCCTTCTATTTTTAGTTATTGCTCATTATAAACATTTTCTGCGTGGGTGGAGGCATAGAGGAGATTTCAAGGTCGCCTTGATTTTTTTTTATGGAAACACCTACTTTTTGTATCATGAATCGATAGACTATCGAATTCTGGGTAAAAATGTATCGACCTCCATATGTCCTGCTGCATCAGCCTCTCCTTGACTTAAACTTTTTATTTTAAATATTTTTTTCTCTGGAATTTAGTTTTCGAGATATTCCAGGTGGCCAGGATAAATGTCCCACCCCGTACATCAGCGACAAAGCTGATACTTTGTAACTTGAACATTTGCAGGATGCGTTGCCGTTCCGACCAACGATAGAGGATCCTAACGTTGCAACTGACGGCAGTGCATTTCTAACCGAATGTCCCATACAAAAATATCTAACTGGAGATTTTACACCGCACCCCATGATGATGGGACGCACTCACGACGAAGCGTTGTTCTTCTTGGATGGTGAGTATCGTGACTGCTCGAGTCAAAAAATAACATTTAAGAATTGGACATAATGCAGGGCGAGCATCGTAACGCGTCGATCTTGAATAACTCGATAGAAAAGCAAAGTAATAATAATAATAATTGCTTTATTTCAGCCTTACAACTAAGAAATGTGACTTGGTTTACATTAACCTATCTGTACAAAACTATCTTATTTCACGCATTCGGTCCATACCTTCTTCTCATTCATTTCTATGTCTCGCACATTCCTACCCTGTCCTACTCTTTTAGAATCCTAAATTATCACTAACCCCCTTACTTCTATACTTATTGCTTCCCTCCCCATTCCCTAACGTTTGCATTTTTGGTTAGGTATTCTCTTTGGTTTCCTTATGCTCTCTTTTCTCTTTTCTTTCTCAACTTCTCCAACCACTCTTCAACCTTTTTACCTTTTTTCCCGCTCACTATATCCTCGAGCTTGATCATTTCCCCCATTATCCTGCAATCCCTTGTCAAATGCTCTAGGTTTCCATACTTGTCCCCACATAGATCGCATCCTCTTGCCTTTTCCTCCAACCAGTATCTGTTCCAATTCTCTGAATTTCCGCATCTTACCCGCGAAAAGCAAAGTAATAAGGAACAGATTAGAGCACTGTACGTAAACATTTTTTCGTGCAACAAATAACTTACGAGACTCACCCTGTATTTCCTGAATACACAGTTTAGACAATGTAAATAGTTTAATACGTATAATAATTCGATTTTTCGATGCTCTTGTGCGATAGAGTACGCTGGGAGTCCATCGAACCGCGCAGCATCAATTGCAATGTGGTTGCAACAATTGACTGTTATCGACACGTCCGTGAACAATCAACTTGCGAATGTTCTATCGATGAATTTGGAGCAAATTCCTCCCGAGCTTCTCCAGCAGGTTCTGAATTTCGTCACTGACGCCTTATTCACAGCACCAATAGACGTCACTCAAAGAATCGTATCAGTCTGGAACAAGAATTATCCTGTTTATTATTACCGACTGTCGTACGCGTCGAAACACAGCGTTCACTCCTTGGTGGGCCAGACTCTAAAAGGCAAGACATTCTATTATAGAAAACGCAACAAAAGACGAATTTAAATTAACAAGTAAAACTTTGGTTTCAGGGACCAGCCACGTTGACGATATCGGCGACCTGTTCAACGTGGCAGCCTTGAACGTATCGACAGACCCGAAATATTCGTTCAACGTCTTCAGGAAGAAAATGGTTAGGTTGTGGACCAACTTTGCTAAAGACGGGTAATAATTAATACAGATATTTTAAAAAATAATTGTCTCGTTTAAAATGAGAACGGAATTACAGTATTTTATTTTCACCAGAAATCCAACGCCGAGAGTATCAAACCCTGAAACCGATTTTGACGTGATTTGGGAGGACAGTAAATCAACCGGATCCCAATTAGACATCAAAATGGAACCCGCCATGCAACCTCGTTTAGTGAATGTTATGACTGAAGCCTACGAACAAGTTTTGTTCACTCAACTTCCGCTTCAAACCGCCTGCATCAATTTGCCACCATTTCCTTTCGGTATCAACAATTTCGGTCTGTAACGATTATTAACAAATTAATTTACATTTCACAAAAACTTACTTAAAAATACTTTATCTGTAAAAGAGGTTGAAATTGATTTGAAAGTTGTATTATTTACAATACATCATGTATATAACAGCAGACTACAAATATATAATTTACGTAATACAAAAATCCATCGTTGCGGTTCGTTTTCCAAGATTTCCTCCAAAGATACTTCCACCGAAAATAATTCAACAAATGTCTAGACAAAATTTCAATAAATAAAATTTGATCATATCAAAGTTTCATCGAGTTTAGAATTAAATGTTCACTGAAACGGCTCACCAGAGTTTGCTAATATTCTCAGAAGTATTCTACAGCAACATTGACCTCGAACAAAACCTACCTGGAACCTGTCTCCGAGCAAACATCAACCACTCGGCAATACTTAAATTAATCACCATTTGCCAAAACACGATAAATAACGTCTAATAAACGTAGTCGACAAACCCGCACGTGTATATGCAACGGAATACTGACGTTACACGCAATATATCTATCCCCATTGTCCTAGAATCTTAGATCAACAGTAATTCGCTATAAAAACCAAGCTACGAGCATACTGAAGCACCTTCCAATTTGTCCAACGACCAAACGAAGATGAAGTTCCTCCTGTACGTAGCCATCGCCGTTTTGGTGTCATCGGCGCAGTGTCTGGTCATCAGGAATGCCGACGAAGGTATAGTAGAGGTTCTTCCAATTTTTTGGTTACTGACTGACTATCAGTGAAAGAGACTTCGGAAACGTGCTGTGTTCCAATCTCAACCTTCTCTCTGACTATCAGTGAAAGAGACATCGAAAATGTCGTGCTGTGTTCCAATCTCATTCATTCCCAGACTCCAGCGAACACCATGCATCTGGTGAACACCACGCATCTGTTGAATTCCATGGATCTGTTGAACACCATGGATCTGTTGAACACCATGGATCTGTTGAACACCATGAATCCGGTGAACACCATGAATCCGGTGAACACCATGAATCCGGTGAACACCATGGATCCGGTGAACACCATGGATCCGGTGAAC
>CM052316.1:27545289-27579662 GCA_028455605.1 Lasioglossum malachurum
AAGGTATAAAGCGAATAAGGTAGACATTGTAAACCAAGTTCCATTTCTTAGCTGTAAATGTTTTCAGGGCTTCTTGCCGTTCAGGCCAACGATAGAGAAGCTTGACAACATAAAAGATGGCAGTGCGTTCTTGACAGAGTGCCCCATCGAGTTGTACAATACTGGAAAGTACACTAAGGTTCCCACAGTGATGGGTTTCAATAAGGACGAAGGTCTCTTCTTCTTGAACTGTGAGTATGAGACTGAGTCATAGATTTCAGCAGTGAATTTAGTTTAATTCGTTAACATTGTTTTGTAGTCATGGTTGGCAAAGATGGAAACCACGCGAAAGCGATAGGGTCTCTCTTAAAAGATTCCATTGGTATCGGCTTTCCCGCCCAGGAAATAATAGGATCAATAGGCGGAGCAGCATTCGACATGGTTCCTGACATTGTTTTAAAGGAAATCCTCGATGTTATGAGCAACATCATGTTCGTGGCTCCCATTGATCTGACGCAGAAATACATAGCGCAATACAATGACGATAAACCTGTCTACTATTACAAACTCGAGTACATGTCGGAGTGGAACGTTCACGAGTTGGTTGGCGATTCTATAAATGGTATGGTCGCACACAAAATTTGTTTATTTCGACTAGTAATAATTACATCGATCATCATTATTTCAAGACGACAATTTCAGTAGTGGGGCAGTAAGTTATCCGTAACAAGTCGACTGTGGATCTTTATGCAAAATAAAAATTGTCTACAGTCTTCTCGTAATGATCCTAATAGAGGAGGAACTATATGTATGTTGATATCTTCGATGTTTTAAATTTCTCATATACTCATTTTCGCTATAAAAGCGTAAAGATCCCCAGTCGAGTAATAAGATGATTTAATCGTTCGGATTGTTAGCTGAGGACATGAAAAAAGTCGAGTTAGGTTTTGAAAGGTGTTCTTGATTTCAGGAACTGCTCACGTCGATGATATTGGCTACTTGTTCAACGTGAAAGCATTGAAAGCGCCAACAGATCCAAATCATTTCTTCAACCAGTTCAGGAAGAAGTTCGTCTCCTATTGGGCCAACTTCGCTAAATATGGGTAAGATCATCGTCTTTTATTTGTACACCTATTCCCAATGCACACCTACGTTACTAGCACATTACTACCAGGTGGCGATCCCTGTTTATCATTATTTCCACTGATTCTTCTATTCCTTATTGCCATTCATTCATCCACTCCTTGTCCACACAACTATGTCCAAATACGCCATTACAACAAGATGTGTCCAATAGCGAAAATTGTTCACCTTCTGATTATTAAAAAATGAAATACACTCTTCTTGTTGCAGAAACCCTACACCATCGAATGCACAAAGCAAGGATCCGACAAACGACGTACTTTGGTTGGACAGCAAAGCAACCGGCGCACAGTTAGTGATCAACGAGAAGTCTGTCATGAAGCCTCGCACTTTAGACCCAATGACATTAACCTACGAGGACGGTTTCAAGGAAAGGCTACCAAATGAGAGCGGCTGCAAAGCGTCAACGCCTTCGGCAGCTGCGGCACCTAAGCCATCAGGTTTACTAAGTTTTCTGTCATAGTGAAAATCGCATTGGACACCAACTGGATGCTTGAATTATTGCTTAACGTAGAGTAGAAGCATGTAATAATAAATAAACATTTGTTACAATTTGAGAAATGTATGTGATACAATAAATATGCAAGAAAATTAAGATAATCTTGCGCGGAATTATTTCGCACATTGAAGTCAACTTTCATCTCTATCGGAATCATAATTCATTTGCTGCAGGCAGATACAATTTATCTTGAATTATTTTTCCACGACCTACGAATGTCATTAATAACGACTCATTATCATTAACTTTCCGGCATGCAAATTGCTGCTGGATAATATATGTTGTGTTTGTTATGAAAACAAGGAACCGCGGCAGGTCTAATTGAGAGGTAAGCAAACAAACAATGCCGGTAGTTTGCTTTGGATACACGGCGAATCCGTCACACACTATAGTTTTATTCGCATTGCGATGAAACATGTTTGAAAACGAACGCAAACGGTACATCAAATTGACGAATTTCTGAACAGGTGTTAGGTACGTTTAGTAATATAAGGTGAACTACTCTTGTTAAAACACGAGGAGAACCAGTTACGGAATGAACAGTTTAAGGGCCAGTGTTTTTGGTGAGAAAAAGTTCATTATACGGCGTTGCATAAGAAACGGTTTTGCAGCCGCTGAAAAATGGCAGTGTGTAGTAGTATAACGATTCAGGTAGTGAAGCATCCAACGCGCGATCTATCATTCGAAATGGCGAGTTGATATCGAGCTGGCGTCCTGCTGGTCCAGATGGAACCCAAATTATATCGATAGGATTGGCGAACGCCGGCGTGGGATTACTGTAAACATAAATAATGGTCTTGGCACAATTTTGATCATGTTCAAGTTTGCAATCTTCTTCTTCATTTCCCAGAAGATTGCGAACATTCTGCTAGAACCTTTGAACCTGAATGAAATTGTGTCAACGTACCCATATTTCGCGAAATTTGTCCATAGTCTGACCACTTTACGCCGGAAGATATTTAGAGAATGGTTTGGATCAGTTGTAGTGGCAAGCCCGTAGTCAGTGATAGTAAACAAAAGATTAATATCGTCGCCATGGGTGGTTTCTAGAAACGAATAATTGTATTTTAATACGTAGCATCGTAAAATTCATCTGATCGATGAAAACACGGAAAACATATTTCTATTTATATTACGGTGATAGTTAACTAAGAAAATACCGTTCCATTGAAGCTTTGTCAACACATGTCGAGGGAAGTCAGTGTACGTGATTGTGTAAAAGTAAACCGGATGATCGTCGTTATGCACTGCTAAAAATCGTTGGGTGAGGTCGATGTCGGCAGTGTAGCTGATAGTTGACAATATCTGCGTGCAAAATGAGAAACACATTGTTTAAAAAATACACCATAAGATACATAGGAAGAACTACCTGACTGAGAGACCCAGTGACGGAAATGGCATCTTTCATACGAGGTATCGCAATGTTCACAATTTTGATGAATTCTGCAACAAGAAATAGCGCACGAAGCCATAGTGAATCATTAGCACAATCCTTCTCTCGATTATTAAAACGATTCCAGAAACGATAAAACATGCTTGCCGTCAGCGAATCCAAAAAGCTCGTTGCGAGTGAATCCTATCATCTTCGGTCCTTTACGTATCTGACCGTTCATCAACAACGTGATCGCACATTCATCGAGGAAAATATTGTCCATACTAGTGATACTCGAGTCTTCTACCGTTGGCTGAAACGGCCTCGCCAACTGCAAAACATTTACATTTGTTGAACGTGCTCCGTTCATTAAAAAGGAATACGCACCACGTCTGAGACGATGTACATGTTGCTCGTCGCCATGACGAGATCGTACACGTTGGCGTGCAGGAAGGATTGCAGAAGTTGTTCTTTGTTTGACGTGCCGAAACCGAGTAGAGCTGCCAACAAGTAAGCAGATTTTAAGGCTACGTATGGTGGATGGGACAGAAAAATCAGTGGTGCGCCGCTTTGACCGATGCTTCTTTGATACAGCCCTGCGAACAAGGAAAATCCTCAATGATTCGTGAGCCTCAAAATCCAAATTTTCATCTTCTTCTTTTCGCGTTGAAAGAAGAATCGTGCACACCCTTTTCACATGTAACGAGGCACTACTGTATTCGTGACGTAGGTACCTTTAGACTGAGGCGACAGCTCGTGTAGTACAACGGACGAGGATCCAGAGCTCTCGCCAAATAACGTCACGTTATTAGGATCGCCACCGAATTTCGCAATATTCTTCTGTACCCACTTCAACGCTAGAACTTGGTCCTTCATGCCAGCGTTTCCAAGCGCGTCGGGAATCCCCAGGCTCAGAAATCCTGGAATCGAGAAGACCCATGCTCATGAATCCTCTAGCGATAAGCTTCGATCAAAGGTTTGCAATCCCGCGGATTTTTGGCTGGATTTATTTCAACCATCTATTTTGAAACCATGCTATATCTGATAAAAACATTTTCGATCGGACTGCTAATAACAGAGTAATCTCTACTGGGGCTGTTACTTTCCTTCGAAGGTCGAAGATTTCGGAGCTTCGAAGCTTCGATTTCAGAAACTTCAAAACTTCAAAGCTTCGAATTGTTCGATTCGCTTCGTCAATTTTGACGCGGTTCAAATCGCGCGGTCGAAACGCGTCGTGTCTGAACAGGTCCTTAATGAGATAATCATCTTTAATCATAGCGGGACCTAAAAATGACGCAAAAAATGACTACCTAGAACGCCGAGACGGTAATTAGGAACGACAATGATGACGTCTTCTTCGATGAACAAGTCGGGCCCGTACAGAGACTGATTTTTATAACCCTCGACGAAAGCACCGCCATAAATCCACACCATCACGGCATACTTATTCTGGGAACTCAAGTCCAACTACCAGAAACAGGTAATAAGAGTTGACTGTATTGTTTGCAGACCATGTAAATAATCGACGATTCTTACCGCTGGAGTGTACACGTTCAAACTCAAACAATCTTCGTCCCCCATGTACGTGTTCTTCCGAAAGACTTTATCAATTTGCGGACATGTTGGGCCTTCCTCTGTTGCATCGAGCACTGCAGTCCATGGTTTTACTGGAACTGGAGGCTGTGAATACGAAATGCACAACAATTTCTATTTTATATAAAAATCGTCTAGTTGTGATTGCAAGGATTTTGTAGGATTCACTAGACTATTCCACGCAAGACTAGAAAAACATCACTGAACAACATTTATTGATACATTCGGAAGAATAGAAAGTTTCCCTTTGAATCGTTATAGTAGACTGCGGATCTTTATGCATTCGCGAAGAAGTTGAAAGAATGTTGAAATGTTGTTTTTAATGCAACAAAGTCATTAAGGGATGAAATCAATTTTTACGTTGCTCCTGCCTCACACAATCAATGCGAAGCATTTTTATTTTGTATAAAATCCGTAGTCTGATCGTTACGATCTAAACGATTCTGTGCATAAAACTGATTGACTTGAAACTGTCATTGGAGACATAAAAACTCACTGTACAACAATTTTCTATACTTCCTGCACACACGCACACAAGTGAAAAATTCATAACGACACCGATGACATAATACATAATTGCCTGCACGCGTAGTCATGTTCTAGATTGACTAGGATTATTGTTAAGAATGAACTTTGTTCAATTCTTGAAGGATTTGCTCACTCCCCTTGAATCGAAGGTTTCCGATCGGCGGTTCAGCAAAAGGGATTCCCTTAAAAGTAGAATAGCTGACATTTTTTAACACTGTTTGCTGAACATATCCCCGCACTGGTCCCGAAGCTGTCCGAATAATATCCGTTCTGAGGAACCCTCGAGACCGCATACATGTCAATAATAAAATAGAAAGAAACACGAGTTTACGCTCCATTACCTAACACTGTACTAGTCTCTCTCAAACTGATCCTGCTGAGTAGTCTCTCGGTAGCGCTTTATGCATACAAATACTATAAAAAACGCTATCCTTCGTGTCCAGCATGCATGATTCCCGGAGTGATTTATTCATGATTAATAATGAGCATTTCAACGTCAGTATTGCTGACAACCGTGGCAATTAATCGAGTACATATGAATTTCAAAAAGAGGACCAATTACTGTTTTACTTTACTTTACTTCAACTTGTTTTTTTACTTTCCGATTCTCACTAGGAGAGTCTCTCGCGCTGATTCCGAATCTGCCTTGACATACACTCCTCAAAAGAATTAAGGGATCACCTCTGCGAACCCTAAAAATTGCTACCAGTTTACATGATCATAACTCCGGCCCAAAATTGCTGTATCGATATCGTTAAACAATGGTTTGAAAGTGTGAAACCTCAAGTTTTAGATGCTCTGTTTCAAACTTTTGCTACGTTGGTTTTTTACAAAGTTATAGCGAGATAAAGAGAACATTGATGGTTAAGGGTGTAGATCTAGCTCGAGCGAGAGTGTGGTGGCACACTCACACACCGCTAGATACTGTCTTGTTCGGCTGTTGGACAGTGTAATCGATTACGAGTGAAAAACTTGAAGATAATTAACAAGAGCTCGCAGACTGTGCAACGACAATGTTCTTGTGCAAAACAACCATAAAATGTACACCGTAGATGTAGACAAAATGTATAGGGTGTGAAAACAGGGAAGCGCAGCGCATCTAATTAGATTGCAAACAATACTGGCAAATAGACAATGGAAGCAGTTTGCTCTGGGTGTATAAGGAATTGTTTGTACGATCGTTTCGCCTTGGAGAACGTCTGCGCGCGATAAAAAAAAACGTAAATCAAGTTTACAATGTTCTTCTACAACTGTTTATTCTCTAAGAAATATTATACATATAGTAATCCGTATGTAATCCAGCACCAAGTGTTTTATATACAATAAGATACATAAAAATTCTACGAATCTCGCATTTAGTAAATCCGTTAATTCGAGAATTTCTGGGAGAGCTAAATATAATATTATATGATTAGACTGAGAATCTTTATGTAAAGTATAAATTGTCTGCACTCACTGCAAGATACAGGAACCACTTGAGAATGGCTTCCTTCTATTGACAAACATCGATTTTAAAAATTTTGTCCTGTTTCATTTTAATACATAAAGATCCGCAGTCTGGAAATAATATTTGAGGAACCGAGAAACATGAATTGAGGCTGACAAGTTAGATCAGAGAATTGAAATCGAGATTACGTAAGGAATCAGTGATAGCCTCAGGGTTCAGTAAAGAAGTGATGTTCGGAGAACGGAATAATTCACCGAGCAACGGAAAACTAATGAATTCGTCCAACCTGAAAAGATCGGTATACGGTGTTGCGTATGAAATCTTGTAGCAGCTACTGCACAGTGGTAGAATGAAATAATAAATGGATTGTACGATAGCACCGAAAACACCTAACGAACGGTTTATCATTTTAGACTGTTTGTCTATTTGGAATTGTCGTCCTGATGATCCAGATGGTTCCCAAATTGCCTCGACTGGATTGTTAGATGTGGGAGTAGGATTGCTGCAAACGTAATGAATAGCTTTAGTTTGTTCTCGATGAAGAACACAAGGAAAATGTGTCGACGTACCTGACTGTCGCGAAATTGACGATCAGCTTAACGTATTTCCGTCGGAAAACATTCAGAGGATCGTTCGGATCAGTAGAGTTGGTGAAACCGTATTGGTGATTATTGAAATAAAGACCGAGATCGTCGCCATGCGCGGTCCCTAAAAGTCAACGTTAGTTTATAGTTATATAGGAGCATAACTGATCATTAAACTGCGGATTTGATGCATTTATAACAAAAATGTGAATATATTAAAAAGATTTAAAGACATCAACGTATTGGTTTAATGAGATAATTAAAAGAAGAAAGAAGTTTTCATTACACTCCTGTGTCTTGCAATCAATGCAAACATTTTTTATCATGCATAAAGATCCACAGTCTAATCATTTAGATCTCTCTGAAATTGGTTAATTGGTTTACGAATTATAAACGATGTAACCGTATATAATTTATACGAGTTTACAAAACACATCTTTGAAATTTTCGTTTTTGGCCCCGTCTAAAAAAGTCGTAAAAATCAATTTTTACTATTGTCCTTCACAATTCCGACCAATGCATTTCTTCAAAATATTTATTAGTCGTCAATTACTAAACTAATTCAGTTACAGTTATGCTCCTAACGAAACAGGAAGAAATGACCTTTGCAGAGCGGAAGGAATTATCAGACTTACTCTGCACAGGTAAGGAAGAGACCAGATGACGTGGATAATCTATGTACGTCAGTATGTTATAGTAAACCGGTTGATCACCGTTGTGCGCCGCAAAAAATCGTTGGGTCATCTCTACGTCAGCAGCCATAGTGATGTTCGTCAGCACCTGCGTACAGAATGTGAAACGTTCGATATAAGCCATGCACACCGTGCAGAGTACACTGAACGGTATACTTGAAGACTAAACCGCGGATTTTATGCATTCGTAACAAAAATAAGTAGATGTAATTTAAAACAGTAAAAATATTAGAAGAATTTCACTGCAGTTATATATTGTATATAACAAACTCGGTGCAATTCAGACAAAATATAATTATTTGCCTATTCACGACGATACACTTGATATTTGAGACGTAATTACCTGAGTGGATTCTCTAATAATGTCAACCATCACATCGTAAGGAAGAAATAGGTCCAGAAATTGGGGAATGCCGGTCCCTGAAAGTGATATGTAAAATCAAATAGCCGGAATTCGCTATAATCGAACCAACACACAGTTTTCTGTAAATATCTAAAAAAACTAAAACAAGTCGAGATTTATAACATATCTGAATTTCATAAAAACCGATGAGGAAGTAACAACAGAGATACAAAAGAAATAAAAAATTTAAAAATACGATTGCTGGTTCAATTGTAAAAGCCCGTCTAAAAAATATCAGTGCTTACATTCTGCGAATGCGTAAAGTTCGTTCGTATTGAATCCTAACATTTTCGGCCCCTTGTGTATCTGTCCCTCCATCATCAATGTAATCGGACATTCGCTGAGGAAAATCTCGTCCGCACTAGCGACACTTGGATTTTCTATGGAGGGTAGGAACGGTCGCATCATCTGCAACATCGAATAAAAATATATAATAATTGTACGATGTATGTTTCTGCAACTTTTTTATCTGGGCCTACATTGAAAATTTAAAAAGTACATTTTGTAGATCTGTGTCAATTATAAGTACTGTGAAAGTTTCATCGAAATCGGTTGATGCGGGAAAAAATGACAGGCATTGCAAGGTGTAAGAATCCTTAGACTTATTGCAGCTACAGCTATGGAATACGTACAACGTCTGGATATATGTACATTCTGGACGTCTTCATGACAAGATCATGCGCGTCGGCATTGAGGTAGAATTCCAAAAGTTGTCTCCTGTCCAACGTGTGGAAACCAAGCAAGCTTGCCAACTTGAAAGCAGACACGAGGGCTGCGAATGGTGATTGCGACAGTAAAATCAGTGGTGCGCCACTTTGACCGATGCTTTTGTGGAACAGTCCTATCAACAGACAAAAGTATGTTTGCTTTTGCATAGTGATGCAGAAAAACATCGATTCTCATAGATCAAGTCTGTGCAATTTTCTTTTACTTCTACCAACATTCTCGTCGTCATGCTTAGGCTTATTCTAAGTAGAAAAGAGTTCCGAATATATTTAACAAAAGTTTCGTAAAAAGAGTTTTCTGATTGAATTAGAACTGTCTCGCTTTTTTCATTCTCCACACACTTCTCGACGATCGAGCTTCCGAGTTCTCTAAGAAGCATCGTTTCGCGAATGACACCGTTCGCGTGTGTCTAAATAAATATGTAATTTAATCTAAATACGTAAATAATTAATTTTAAATACTCTTAATGGGTGAAATTGATTTGCATAAGATTGAATTCAACTTACAAAAGGGTGAATTTCGAATTTCGTGTAAAACCAATATCGAGGCACTACTGTATTCGTTACGTAGGTACCTTTAGACTGAGGTGACACCTCGTGTAGTACAGTGGACGCGGATCCAGCACTCTCGCCAAATATCGTCACGTTATTAGGATCGCCACCGAATTTTTCAATATTCGCCTGCACCCACTTCAATGCCAGAACTTGGTCCAGCATGCCAGAGTTTCCATGCGCTTCGGGAAGCCCCAGGTTCAGAAATCCTGGAATCAAGAATATCCAAGCTAAAGAATCCTCTAAGGATAAGCTCCGATCGAAAGGAAAGCATCTCTACCTAGAACGCCGATACGGTAATTAGGAACGACAATGATGACGCATGATCCTTCCATGAAGAAGTCTGGCCCGTACAGAGACTGATTTTTGTATCCCTGGACGAATCCGCCACCATAAATCCACACTATCACGGGACACTTAGTCGTGGAATTGTAGTCCATCTACCAAAAATCGGTAATAATTTCGTTTCCAGGTGATGTAAGTAATCAGTAGACTGCGAATGTTTATGCAATTTTCAATTTTTGTAGGCAAATTTTAAAAGAGTGGAATTATATAAAATCTTATTTTCAGTGGTAGTGTAGACTTTGTAGATTCAAAATAACTGAATATACGAAATTCTATCGAATTTCACATTCTAGCATTTTTGGAAAATTTACAGATGTCATAAATGCGTAAAGATCCGCAGTCTGATAATTATGATCAGTAATCATTACCACTGGAGTGTACACGTTCAAATACAAACAATCTTCGTCCCCCATGTACGTGTTTATTTGGAAAAGTGTGTCATATTGTGGGCAGGTTGGTCTTTCCTTTGTTGCATTGAACACTTCAGTCCATGGTTGTACTGGAACTGGAGGCTGTGAGTTCGAAGTCAATTGCTATGAATTCTCTATGCATGAAATTGTCGTATGCCTGTACTCTGTTCAACTTGTTTATATTGAATATGATATTACTGTGCGACTTCTGCACATTTTAACCCTTTGCACTCGGAGCTACAGTCGGGGACAGTTAAGTCCTTTGGACCAATATTAAAAAAGTTATACGATTTTTAAGAGTGTTCACTTAATATTGTCCCCGACTGTATTCTGACTTAAAAATTAAACATTTCTTCCGACCTAGAATAATTCCATTCCCAATGATTTTTCAAATATTACGCATACAGAATTGATGTAATACCTCATACAATACCTGAATGTTTAGTAATTGATTAGATACCGACACATTTAATAATGTAAACAATATTTTGAATAATGATTCTAAGGGCTAAATTCTCGGACTTGAAAGTTTCGTCCAACAAACATTGGAGAAGAAATCTTAATTAATTGTTTAACTCACTCGGAATCGAAGCACTCCAACCGGTGGTTGGCCGAATGGGATTCCAATAAAACTACGAAAGGTGATATTAAGGTATGCTGTATTCTGCAAATACCCCTGTACTGGTCCGGATTCTGTCTCAACAATAGGTGTTTCAACTAGTGCTTGGCAGCGAATACATATTCCCAATAAAATAGACAAGATCACTAGAATATACTCGCGGATCGCATTCCTCTCCATATTTCTTTCGAATGTACTTCAAGTTCTCCTTAACGCAATATTACTGCAATGTTGACTGCTGTGCTTGTAGTACATGCTTGAACCTCTTCAATATTTCCTTTTATACAATGCTTTATCATTCTTGCTGTAGTCAAGCATACAATGTTATCGATGGACGAAAACTTGAACGACGTGTAATTAGGTGTCATAAACTTGCAGTGTTATTAGAGTATCTATCTTTCTAACAATTATGTGAATTATCAGCAAACCCAGTTACCTAGCGGACACAGTCCACGTTCAATCCTGTTTATTTATTCGGAGAATCTTATCGAATGCACACAGACTGATGTAAAAGAAAGTGAATGTTTTGTTAAACAATAGAGGTCCATAATATTAAGACATCTAACAAAATTATTAAGGACATTCTAACCATCGAATGACTCCGAAATACGTTGGTTCTACGTTATAATTAAACTTCATAAAGATAAAAGTGTTTTTTTCAAAATAACGTATTCCTACCGCCTGGATGGTTGGCGATATCTGTAATTACTGAAAATAATTTTTGACGACTCCAGGAAACGATTATACAAAATTAGAGCTATTTAGATATCATTTCTAAAACGCAAAAGTATACGGACAAAGTCCGTCAATTTCTTATGAAAAATGGCTGTGACATCATCTGCTCCTCTACATAAAGGGTTTGCACTCCAAATTCACCTTTTTGCAAGTCAATTTCGCCTTTTTACAAATACAGTATTTGTAAGTTGTAAAAAAAAAATTAAATAAAATCTAGAGTGATTGTTAAGAAATATTGGTTGGGCGAAATATAAAACAGTAAAAGATTTTTAAAAATTCAAGACTGTTGTAATGTTGCTTTTAATATAATAAAGTCGTTAAGGGATGAAATCAATTTCACGTTATTCCTGCTTCTCAAAATCAATGCAAAACATTTTACGTAAGCGTACCAATTCATTAGCTTTGTTAAGTATGAAAACTGTGTGTAGATATGTATACTCGTTCCAGCCGTTTTGTGATTAATAAATTTTAAGAATGAAAGTGCATATTTATTTATTGAAGATACAATGACACCGTTCTCGTGTGTCTAAATAAATATATAACTTAATCTAAAATGGGTGAAATTGATTTGCAAAAGGGTCAATTTCGAATACAAAACCTGTACAGAACAATTGAGCAGCGCGATGAATTTCGGGCCGAAAATCTCGACGCCGGTATTGGATTAGAAGCAGCAGATAAGATTCGTGCTGCCCATAAATTATCGAGCGATACCTAGAACACTATAATCGCATTTACGAAATTCCAACAATATATATGTCTCTCGTTGACACGATAGATTAATTCGATCGAGGGAAGGTGTCCTCGCCGTGCAACGCAACAGTAGCAAATGGGACCGCCTTCGCAATGCTCCGTTTCCCCGGTGCCTCGTGATCGAAAGTGAAATCTATTCGACACCTCTCCGTCTGTCTAGATCTAGCGAGATCATAGTGATCTTAACGATCGTCTTTGAATAACACCCTGACGCTCTTAATCGCTCTAAGCTGCGAGAAAACGGTCGGAACCGCGTGCTACCATCAAACCTGATAACCGAGACAATCCTGGATTAATCAAAGTGAGTTTCTTGCTGCTTTTTCTATGATAAGATCTTTTAGATTCTTTATTCAACAAAATTAAATAAGACTTTTGTGCATTATAATCCCATTATAATTGATTATCAAAAATCAGGTCGTTTGGTACAATTATAAAAAAGTTATTTTGTTTTAAAGGGCGTTCAAATACTTTCATTGCCCACTGTATGTATGCATTAACCCCTTGTCGTACAATATTGTGTCAGACTCGTGATGAAGATTCTGAATAGAATCTAATAAATACGTGCGTTATTGATCTCCTTTAAACCGAGATGAATTTCTATTTTGGTTTTGTTAATATATAGTTATTGGAGACCATGCAGGCATACAAGAGATATAAACTTTCTCCTTTTTTAGGAAATTACGAACTACAATAAAAATTCTAATTACCGAAACCGTAAACTAAATCGTAGGGCAAGGGGTTAACTTATAGTGTTATAATGCCAATGTGTGCAAACATGTGAAATACAGAAAGGTTTGAAATAATCTATAGATTTTGGTTGACTACATAAGGGTTAAAAAGCCCGTATCTTCGAAGAAAAGGAACAAAGACAGTTCAATACTCTCGGGCATGATTGACAGGCGGGTTGCAGGCCGCATATCAATTTCGCTTTTCCAGGGAGCAATTAGTTACGCGGCCGCGCGTAGCGCCAGCCTTCGCTCGGTTGACACTATTACATCAGGCTCGATGAACGATCATAATCGCCACGGTCGGTTGCGATCCTATCATCATCGACACAGACACAGAGACATAGAAAGACAGAGGCGCATGGTGCGCCTTAAAGCCAGTCTCTTTCTCCTTGGTTTTTCCCGTGTTAACTGCCTCGGCATATTGATCGCTCAACACGTGACTAAATCTCAATGGCGAGATGCTGCGCGGCGCAGGGTTCGTTCACTTTGATTACGTTCGATTCGTTAGTTCGCGATAGACGCCGCGAGCGTTATCACTCCTCGCGAGTTTTCGATCCGATTCGATCGACTGGATCCGCTGGATCATCGAACGCCACGTCCGAGATCAACGTGACGGCCGATCAACGGCTACCACCGTCGCCATCATGACAGGTTGCTCTTCGATCTCTCTTCCAGATTAACGCGATCGATTGTCATACATCATCGATAAGTTTCCGACAATTCTGTACAACAAAACTTTCAAAAACAGACTGTAACATACTTTGCGTGGCCAAGAATTGTTTAAAAAGGCTGATACATTTCGTGTGACTTTTTGAACAATTTTTTCTTGTACATCCACTGCCACGTAAAACACGGTGCAGGAGAAAAGTATTCGAACACTAAATTACAGATCGAAGCTTTTTATTGAGCTTCGAACGAACGCTGTGATCTTTGCAAGAAAATTTATTCCACATTTTTGTTCCAGAAAACAACCGAAAAATATTACAGTCTATGTTTTAGCTTCCCCTTTACAACGAAGGTTTGAAACTTGATATACGATTCCTTCTAGTCGGTTTATTGAACTTCGAAAGAACGATGTGACCTTTGTAAAAACTGTGTTCCTCATTTTTGTTGCAAAGCTTTAGGTGTGCAAAGGCTAAATAAATTTTCCGCGAACGCGAGTTGTTTTCCTTAATTCGATTCTTACGTGTAACGCTTCGATAGAGATAATCACGTGCCATAGAGAAAGTGAATGCATTCAAACCTGGAAAACATGGAAACTGTACAAGTTTGCGAAGGTATGTGGTCATGTACCAAGAAATTCCTTCAAGTTGCTTCATGATATAATAATTTCTCTCACATTCACAGTTATTCAGTTAAACTTTCTGAAGTCTGGTCAAGTGTTTCTCAATAAGTTTATCTTTAAGTTTATTAAAATGTGTGAACAGTTGTTGTCTCCCGTGCGAGCTCTATATTCATAGTGTTGTTTCTTTCTTCGTTATATCACAACGATATCACGTGCTATTATTATCAATGTCGTGAATCACAGTCATCTGTCTGCTGGCGATTAATGCCATGCAGTCCGCTAACGACGGTCAGTAGCCGTTTGAATTTTCGACAGTGTGGTCATTATGCGGGAGTATTAATGTTGTGGACGTTTATACCGTGAAAAAGCACGATGGACAACGGGAACGAGATGTTGATCGGTAATCTTGTCATCGACAGTGTCACACGATAGTGCATTTTTATTTATAAATGTTCTGGAGATCGAATCAAGCTCTTTCCTGTCGCAATTGATGTTTCATTCTGCTCGCTGGAGAGTCAGTTTCAGCTGTCGTATAAATTTTTCGCATTAGGATTAATTTTGTAGCTGATCGTCAGCAATTGTTTGTCGAAACCACCTCTAAATGTAGACACACTCATAGCGAAACCAAGCGTTGAAGTCTTTGTAGTTATTCTTGTAAAGCGAAATAAACCACCCAGCAGGGTTTAAAGTGCTTAAAAAATTTTTAGAAAATGGTTTAACAAGCCCTGACCGTAAAAACCACTGTTCGCAGACTATCTGAGCGACGATATGTCGGCGGCCCCGCCGGAATTAACGGTTAGGCGACCGGTATATCAGCAGGACGAGCTAAATCATTTGTGCAAATACGTGAAGCCGAAAGAAACGCGTAAGTACCAAAATATATACGCATGTGTTGCGGAATCGTTTACGAGCACAGAAGTCTGTCGCGTCGCCGACTTATTTTCGATCAGCTGGCCTGTATCGTTCGCGCCGAGATGGAGCGTCGCTTATCTAGACTAAACAAAAGACGTCTTGTGGACAATGGATCGAAAACATTCGTGCCGTTTATGATCCTGCTGTGAAACACTGTACCGATATGGGTCACCCAGTTAGATATTACGGGTTTTTACACAGCAATTACGGATCTGCAGCGTCTAGCTTGATTGACCCTAATGAGAAACCTCGTGAAAGACATCTGGACGTTTGTAGAAAGCGAAAGACAATTGTCTAGCCTTGAACTCGTGATGTTGGGTGGATAACTAATTGTAAATGGCCGCGGGAGTCTCCGTGATGTCTGAAGAGAGTTTAACGCAATTCGTTCGAGATGTTTATTGAAAGATAGAAAATTTCATTGAAATGCAACTTCTATTATTTTTTCTACAATTCCGATCTATTGCAATTTTTTATGTGAAATACTTAATTGATAAGCTTTTTTTTTTAAATTTTGACTTGGACCACTTTCAGAATTATAGTCACATAAAAGAAGGAGAAAGGTAACAGCAATCAATGTTGCAGTTTTGCAGACGCTCTCCTCAAGATGCAAGAAGATCCAGCCAATGGCGGCTCTGAAAAACTCGATACCTCTAATCGGCTGGTTATCGAAGTACGATTGGAAGAAAGACATATTGGGCGACGTAATTGCTGGAATTACAGTCGCGGTGATGCATATTCCCCAAGGTACTTTCGCTAATAACGAAGCTAATTACACATCTATCAAAAGTAATCGCGAGTTTCACGTTAATCTTCATCAGTTGTTTTAATCCATTCGATCAATTTACACGGCACACGACTGGGGATTAATTAGCAAAAATGGTCCCGTTGTTTTCAGGAATGGCGTACGCAATTCTGGGCAACGTGCCGCCAATAATCGGCATCTATATGGCTTTCTTCCCCGTGCTAGTATACTTCTTTCTCGGCACATCTAGACACAATTCCATGGGTAAGTAATCAAAGTGATTTACTCGCCTAATCGCTATCACATTACGCAAGACGGAAGCCTGGAAACGTCACACACAGGAGAGAAGCCTTCCGGAGACTAGTGTACAACATCGCCGACTTTCGTTTTATACTTTACTTTCTAACGTCACGGCATCAATAAATTGTTGTTTAATACGTCTCGATCACGCATCGTAATCACGCGTCGCTTCCGATTGCTCTTCTTCCTCTTTTATAAATCACGTCTCCGAACCGCTTCCTATCAAATATTTGCGGACGCGTGTGCTGATTACGGGCGACCGCGGCGAGATTACCAGTTTGCGCGCGAGTTTGTTGACCAAACACCGTGCTCTGGAAATCATTTCACTAACAAATACAGATCGTATTCTCCTTAAGATACAGCGACTCCCGCTAGTAACTTTTTTAACCTTCACTTACTCGCACTCCATTTTCCACATAACTGTTTACATGGAACTTTATGTGACTCGTTCATGTTTTCTATAAATACGTTCGTATTTTTAAAAGCTTTTAATAAGATGCTCGGATCAAATCTTGTAAGCTGCGGATCTCGAAATGTATTATCAGATTGTAGAATTCGTAAAGATGCGTGGAAATATAAGAATCTGCAAGCCCGAACGAACAAATGTCCCCGAACGAAAACAAATACGCTCCGTATTGTGTTGAAACATTTCTCGCCTCGACGCCATCGACCGACGATTCTGGTGAATTGCAATTATTTGTTCGGTGTGAAGGCACGTTCGCGCTGATCTGCATGATGACCGGAAAAGTGGTCACGACTTACAGCTCGCAGGATCACTCGTCTCTCTATCCAGTCCAAGAGAACGAGCCGTTGTCCTCGGGCAGCAATCAATATTCACCGGTGGAAGTTGCGACCGCGGTCACGTTCACCGTAGCCATGATTCAGGTAATTATTTCTCCTCTACGTGTTCGTTCTTAACCGAATCCGCAGGCTAGAGGGACGATTTATCTGAATATTTTTCGATCCTGTAGTTGGGAATGTACGTGTTGCGGTTGGGTATCATCGCAACCCTACTCTCAGACAGTCTCGTCAGCGGATTTACCACTGCGGCGGCCATTCACGTTTTCACGTCGCAGGTGAAAGATCTGCTGGGATTAAAGGGCCTGCCTAATCGAAAGGGACCCTTCAAATTAATCATGGTGAGTCGGATGTCTCGGTTGCATTCTTAGTGATTAAGCTCAATGCATTGCAGTAGCTTAAGAACATCGATGCAACTGGACTCCGTACATTGGTTTTCCGACAATTGTAAACTATAATTGTTTCTATGTAAGATGAAATTATCGAGTCCTAATTATCATATCGCGTGGAACTCCGCGTGGAAAATGGACCGAGAAGAAAACGCTTAGCGCTTAATTATCGCACACGTTGTTTACCAGTAATCTACGGCTATTATATAGTATACGTATCTATATACAGTGCAGATTTACGAGCGGGTCCAACCGACTTCCGGTTAACCATTCGAACGCGCGCAAGAATGAAATGGTGAAAAGCAGCTAATAAGAACCCGCGGCTCGACGGTTTTACTTTCTTCCAAGCCAAATATGTCTGGATTGAACACCGACATACAAACATAACCGTACCAGCATTTATTCCGTTTGCCGTTTCCGACACATAATATGCTCGCTACGGCGAACGTAATCGGTCGCAATTTCTACGCAGCTGTAACAGACTATCGAAATACCGGATAGAATTCCTAGACGAACTTTCTTTCTACTGTTGCGCGATTAACAGTTTACCGGTTGTTACTTAATAGTTCTTTACGATTTCGAGATAAGCAATTCAGGAGTTTCTTTTGTCTTTTTGTGAATTATTCAACGGCGAGAGCAATTTTCTTCGTGGTTAACCTTCAGTTACTCGTACTCCGCATTCTACGTAACTGTCCACATGAAACTTTATACATATGATTTTTAACTGAATGCAAAATAATCATTACGTCCGCAGTCTAGTAATAGAAAACAAATGTTAAATGTGGCATAAGTTTGTTCCTCATGACCGTTTTAGACTTACGTGGACCTTCTGCAACACATCAATGACGTCAACGTTATCGCCATCACGCTCTCAGCAGTGACAATCGTCATCCTAATCGTTAATAACATTCTAAAGGTTGGTCAGAAAGTAATATCAAAAATTAAAGCAGACAACTTTAAGTAAATTTTCACTATGGAATAAAATCGAAGATCACAGTTCAACAAATAATAACAAATTACAGTTTCAGCTTAATCGCAACTTATATTTTATCCACAGCCAAAGATCGCCAAAGTGAGTCCATTCCCGATCCCCATAGAAATGTTAGCAGTGGTGATCGGTACAGTTCTTGCAGTGTATGCGAATCTCGAAGAGACTTATGGGGTTGTGACTGTCGGTCACATACCAGTCGGGTAATTAATAATTAACTGAAGCAGAAAATTAAAAAGAAACATCTAAAACCTTGCGAAATTCTTCCGATTTTTCTTGCAGCTTGCCAGTTCCTTCGTTACCACCATTCGCACTGATACCAAACATACTAATCGACAGTTTCGTGATTACTATGGTGTCCTACACCATTTCCATGTCCATGGCGTTGATCTTCGCACAGAAGCTTGGCTACGAGGTGGATTCCAACCAGGAACTAGTTGCGCAGGTAAATTTCCAACCAATTTTCACGGCGGTCAATCAGTCTTCAACACATACATTTTTTTGTTTGCAACGATTCATAAAGGATTGTTTTCGAAGACAAGAATCACTGCAAACGACGAAATCTACGTGTGAAGAATTTGTGAACAAACAGCATCCTACTTAAACTTGATCAAAACGTCGATATGCAACATTTAAAAATCCCCTAAAAGATATTTATCTCCAATAAGCCTCGACCCAGATTCATCTTCTCGGAAGTTGAACTTGAATATCCGTACTAACAATGCTATCTGTTCCACTTGTTGACTAAGCTGCGAGGATCAATGCGATCTAAACAAATTCTACGATTGCAGTCAACGACGACGACCTAGTTCGGCAAGGCCGGTTCCTTGGTCGTGTTGATCTATGATCTACGTATAACGATACTCGGTGAAACACCGTGTAACATGTCGACTAACAAATAGCTGATTAAGATCTCATGCAAACTATGATCGTTGAAGGAGATACCGATTCGATTCTCAGGGTGTCGGTAATCTAGTCGGATCGTTCTTCTCTTGCATGCCGTTCACCGCTTCGCTGTCTAGATCATTGATCCAACAGACCGTCGGAGGACACACTCAGCTCGCTAGCCTAATCTCGTGCTCCATTTTGGTCAGCGTGCTGCTGTGGATCGGACCCTTCTTCGAGCCGCTGCCACGAGTAAGCAATTTGTCTTTTCCTGTTTAATAGTAAAACCTTACCTTACGATTTATTTTACAGTTTCGGTGATTAGAACTTTTTTTGTAGATCATAATTTCCTAAAAGGGTATGCTTATTCTCCAATAGTTGAAGGATAAAATGCCCAAATATGAACCACTTTTCGTTGATGTCATTTTTTGATTATTCTAGAATGCTCTTTTTCGACCAAAAAATTACCGTTTTTTCCTGATGTTCCTGCACAGTGCGTTCTAGCCAGCATAATCGTAGTGGCTCTGAAGGGTATGCTGATGAAAGTGACAGAGTTCAAGAGATTCTGGAAGCTGGAGAAGTCCGATGGCATCGTTTGGGCAGTGACATTCGCTACAGTGATCCTGTTGGACGTCGAATATGGACTATTAGTGGGAATAGTTCTCTGCATTGGCAAACTGATCCTGTTTGCAGTGCATCCTTACACCTGCACGCTCGCTCTAGTGCCTGGTACCGAGCTTTATCTGGATATCAAGAGATATAAAAGCGTATGGAGTAACAGTAGTCTTTTTATTTCGCTTTCCTCTTGTCTCTGACGCTACGTGACCACTTCAAGGCCACCCTCTATCCTTCGTGCTCGCGTGTCCACTCGAAAAAAGATTGAAGTCCTGCGAATTATACAGCTGGAAGACGAATGACAGCTATTGAAGAGTCCATTAGTCAAACGTTCTCTTCTTGAAAACTATTAAAACATTTTCCGAGTGCGCACGCGAGCTCTGATGACCCTCGAGCCTCGAAGGAATCCTCGAGGGACAAACAGCGACGTTAACCTGTGGCTTTAACGCCGGAAGATTCTGCTTTGTTCGTGTACATGTTACTATAAAAATCTTATAAATTGTTTCTACTATGAGTTTATTCAACCCTTTGCACTCGGAGCTATTTTAACTGGAAAATTAAACACTTCTTCCTAGCTGGAATATTTCCATTCTCAATGATTTTTGAAATTTGCTGGATACAGAATTGATATAGTACCACGTACAAATATCTGATCTCATCTAAACGATATTTTAAATAACGGTATAGCAATTTTTAGTGGCGCCGCGGAGCCACCGCTCGAGCGCTAAGGGTTTTAACTGTGGATTTTGAGGCCCGAGAAGTCCCAAGAAGGTTCCTAACGTCAATTAACGTTCCAGGCTGTCGAGCTACCGGGGATTAAGATCTTCCACTACTCCGGCAGCCTGAACTTCGCCTGCAGACAACACTTTCGCGACAAAGTGTACAAAGTTGCTGGCTTAACGCCGCGGAAGGAGCCGGACGTGGGTTTCAAGCACGACGAACTCAAGGAAATTAAAAAGGTGAGCGATTATGGTTTCACGATCGATCTGCAGCGGAACTGGTAGAACACTTTCACAGGTCAAATGTCGGTAGAAATGGCGTTACGAAACAGGATGAAATTGAACGATATCAACGTACGCGATCGAAGTGCGTGAAAGGTAGAATGTTTGTCCACTTTGTGGAATCAGTAGAATCGATGAGGTGGTGGGTTAACGACCTCGGCATTGATATTCTACCTTTGGGAAACAAGTCGGCCGCAGGCTTGCGTAACAGAGCATTGAAGAAAGTCAATTTCCTCGTGATTACGTTACAGTTACGCACCCTGATACTGGATTTCACCGCGGTGAGTCACATGGATCCAGCGGCTGCAACGACCCTCGGAAATTTGATCGACGAGTACTCCGACGCGGATGTGTTCGTGTATGTTGCTGGCTGTTCCGGTGAGTCTTCTTAGCTCCCACCCCTCATCCTAGACCTCTTCTTTCCCCTAGTGCCTTTTCTAAATAGTTCCTCACCCACTCTTCTTACACTAGTACCATTTATAGTCGGCATTTTGTTGGGCCTTCGTTGCAACATTGCTTGGCAAACCGTTAGAAATGTCCATGTCCATGTACTGGGTGATCTTTCCTCTTGTCTAACGATTGATAAGCGAAGATCGATCGGAAGCGGAAGCTACGAACGATCGGCGCGACCGATAAAGAAGCGTCTAGCATTCAACGCAACGTCCGTTCCAACGTGTCTTAGGACCTGTGTACGAGATGATGAGAAAGTGCAACCTGACGGAATGCAGAGGCGGTTTGTTCGCGGTGTTCCCCACCGTGGCCGATGCAGTGAATTTTGCAAGATCCACAAACGAGCTGTGCACCGTGCCCGCGTGGAGCTCGTCCGTGTTCGAGGACACCACTATCGCGAGATTATGATCGTGGAATACTAATCACTTCGGAGAGGAACGTTCATTCATGCCTTTCGCTGAGAAGCTTCTGAATCGGAGCAGATTCGTCCCGAGTACTCGATGCTGCTACTCTTTGTTTTCTCGAGTACATAGTTGGTAACAATCGTACCGTATTACCTATTTATTTTAAATGTAATCACACAACGGAACGTCGTTGTTGCATTTCACATATGAAAATTGACTATTAACTTATTGTAGCGCTAGATTATAGGAAGCTTGTTTCTTCAAAGAATCTCCTCCTTCGAAAAACAAGCGACACGTGAATATATTCGGAGACGAAATTGGTATTTAGCTGTGTATACATCCTCGTGTATTTATGTAAATAATTCGTTTTTTAAGTGTAGTGTACACACGCCGAAGACTTAAGAAAGTTCATCCATTAGAAAAGTGTTCTAGCTCGGTCTCGTTTCAGATTCCATGCATGCATGGACGTTTGTCACTCGTGTCATTGCACGTCGCTGCGAAATACGAATATAGTTCTATGCCATCGTTAGAAATGCGTTTCCTATCCTATGATGAGCACACAAGAAATTGTTCTAATGTACAATTGTACGATCTACACGATGAATGCGCTCGAAGACTCAAGTATTTACGCGCGGATACTTGATAGAATTTATATTCACACGCATACTGTTTATACACTGTAATAAAGTAAATATTGATTCTTGTAAAACGTTGCCTATTCTTATCACATAAACGCAGAATACGCGATTCTTTTTAGATGAAATAAAATTTGATCCGTTCGCAATTAATATTTAAGCATTAAAATAAACGTAGCCATACAAGAAATGTAAATTTTCTTTTCCCTTTTCTTCGCGACACTTTTGGGGATAAAGACGTTTTGATCACTGTAACTGTAAAGAAAATGTTACTGATTCGAAATTCCCGCTACAGCGCTACACGTGAGCCGCAAGCATCGCACATGCGCGGATGCGCGTGCAACGTCAACACTTGCGTGCGTAGCAAGTCCGGAGTGAAGTTTGTCTGAATGCGACCGGTACATTAACATTATTTATTTACAATGAGCGCGTGGATGCAATACTTCAAATCGATCCCCATGCACATGGTAAATTCATGAATTATGTTAAATACGAGACAAACGCCTTTTCAATGCGTATCTAACCTCGTTTCTTGCGAGGTTATGATCTCCAATACAACAGGTGTTATGTGTTGCAATAAATAGATAGATCGAATTCCATCTAGATTTGTAAACAATTTCATTTCGCAGGATTTCGAGGGCCAGGCTCGGGCAGAGAACTTATGCCGAGTCATTATAACGTTGTTCGGAGTGAGTCACTAAACTTGAAGTACTCGCCCAAGAAAAATAGAATAAACATAATTTACATTTAAACATTTCTAGGTGGTCGGACTCGTATGGGGCTACGTAATCCAGCAATTCTCGCAAACGGTTTACATAATCGGTGCTGGATTTTTAATGGCAGCTTTGATCACGATACCACCCTGGCCTATGTACCGTCGTAAACCCTTGGAATGGCAGAAACCGCAGTGTCAGCACTGCGACGTCAACCCTAAGACTGAACCCAACGCTCTCTCTAAGTCAAAGAAAAAGAAATAGCTAGTTACCGATTAACCTTTGTATTTACAAATGTTTTTTTACGTGAGAACACTTGTTTCGAGACAGAGGAACACTCTTCGAACAATCTCACATTTTAAAACATGTACTCGTGGCTATGGAAGCTGCTATGTGTATCTCATTGCATTTGTATAATAATAGCGACGGAGAAAAAGAAATGAAATGGTTCGAGGAACACATTTTGAGAATTAAAGACATTCCAATGATTGGAAGTAAATATCTGTCTACTCTTTTGCTCCTTTATGATGAGAACGTGCGATATGTTGCTGAAATTTTGTTGATTTTAGATCATTATTATGCAGAGTTTAACTCTACGATTCAGATTTCAGTGTGTTAGGAAATATGAGGCGTATGTCACGAGGCGTTGCACCATTAGAAACGCGTTTTCTAATAGATGACGACATTTTGCGATCTTGTGAACATTTCAAAAAAAGCAAAGCGTATCTAATTAATAGTTTCGATCTAACCGATCGGTGACACGATCTTTGGCACGAACGATAATGTTAATGTTGATTGTAACCTCTTCCTGCAGTGGAAGGGGAAGGGGAACGTGATGGAATTTAATGGCGAGAACAATTCATATCAATCGTTCAAGCGCGAGAGAAATAAAATCACCTCGTTTACAAATATAAAAGTTTATTAACCTTCGGTTACTCGTACTCCAGCCCGCATAAATAAATTTTTATGCAATGAAATGACTACCTTAATGCTAAATTAACACTTAAGAAACACTAAATTTAAAACTTTCAGATTGTAAATACAATACTATACGCGAGTAATTAAGAGTTATAAAAAGGAAAAATTAGAACGAGAAATTTCCACGCATTTCATTAGAAAGATACAACAACTTCCTACGTGATATTGTTATTAAATTTCTAAACAACAAGCTCAGAACGTATATTCTCGTGTTAAATTCGCCAGACTTTTATAATTGCGAAATTCACACTCGGAAGCATTAGAAAGCACAATACACGTAACCAATGCATCTGGAAAAATGAGGAGAAATTGCACAACATTCTACGCATGTATGTCCACGTAAAGAGGAAGTTCTACACGCAAAGTAATCAAGTTTACCGATTATGTTAATCCTTTGCGTGTAAACGAATCCAGTTTACGAATTCGTGGTCGCGTGTGCTACGCTGTAGGCAGCGATCCTCGCCATTAATTATAATTAGACTACAGATTTTAATGTATTTAAAAAAGAATCTAAAGAAAAATCCAAGAATATTGTTATGTGTTCAGTGGAAAAAATCGACTAAGGAAGAAAAAAGACAAAATTTTATTTTACTCCCGCAGTGTCCCCAATCGGTGCGAACAGTTTTATTTTGCATAAAGATCTGCAGTCTAATTACATACAATCGTTACACTATTACTCCAGAATGAAATTATATATTTTTATTCGTGGAAGAGACAATTAATTCTACTCACCGAACTTTCACGGAACTCTTCGAATTTGCCACTGATTGTGAGATTTATTTCATACGTTGGCAACTTCACGTTGTACGAGATTGTACGAGATCTACAACTACAACTACAACTACAAACTACAACGTACACTGAAGTTCGTCTGCGACAATCTGCGTGTGTAGTGCAGCCGGTACGTCCGTGTTATTTATTTACAATGAGTGCGTGGAAGCAATATTTTATGTCCATATCAACTCATATGGTGAGTTCGTAATCGAACGTTCGATTAACAATAAACCAATGATGCCGTAAGTAACAAACAAGCTATGTTTTCGTTTCTGTGCGAATAGGTTATGTGCGAACAGCTGTTAAAGTCAAGCGACTTGTCCAGGTGACGTTACACAAAACTGTATACTTTTCTTATTAAAATTCTTTCATTTTCTAGGATTATGAGGGTCAAGCTCGTGCAGAAAAATTATCTAGAGTGATCATAACACTGTTCGGGGTAAGACGTTCATTAAATTCGTTCGACTGCTTCGTCATGAATGAAAAATTGTTGTGACGTGGTTTATTTATGTTCGTAGGTGGTTGGATTAATATGGGGATACGTTATCCAACAATTCTCGCAAACGATTTACATCCTCGGTGCTGGATTTGTAATGGCTGCCTTGATCACTGTACCGCCGTGGCCTATGTACCGTCGCAAGCCTCTCGACTGGCAGAAACCGCAGACAACAGCTGCCAATAAACTAAAGAAAAAGAAGTAGCCAATCTGATCCCCCGCACACTTGTACTTAATACATTCCTGTTAATATAAGAGATATTACCACGTTGTATGATAAGTGCAGACTCATTATTCTTTTGTAATTAAAATTTACTTCAGAGTGTACCTGTGCTGCTATCATTCACACCGTTGTTAATTGAATTATTCAGCAGCTAAGCAAAGAGCATTTTTAATATATTTATTTCACGATTATCGTAACGAGAAATCTGTCGGTAATTCAGATTTGCGCTCACCCCAGGGCGCGAGATTCAAAAATAAAGATAAGGAACGTGGTGCTTTTTTGAAGAGGTATAAATTGGGACTTTATATACGATTATACTATAATTTATGCCGTTTCCTCGCACGGTTTCGATCATAGCACACGCACATCCAGTTACTTCACGCTGCCTGGAACAGACGAGAGCTGCATATCGTGGATTTAATTATTATATAACTGTAATTAATGCGCAGTCATGTAACATTATTGTTGAAAGTAATGGCTATTACGAAACGCAATGCTCGCGGAGATCGATGTAGACGATCTCGCTGACTTGACCGTAGAAAATATCGGCCTTAGAATTTCCCTTCCGCTTCGAAGAAAGCATTAAAGTAGTTATCTTATTGAATAAAAATTTATTTCTGTTGGAGTCGTATAAAGTTCCATGTAAACAGTTCTGTAGAAAGTGGAGTGCGAGTAACTGAAGGTTAAATGGTGCACTGTATTTTGCACAGTCTAAGTGGATCGTCGATTCTGAACAATTAGCAGGCGATTATGATTTGATGCGTCGCGTCGTGCGCCACCCATGTTGGATCGGTTCCAACGTTTGACTTTCATCGGCCACGTTCTTTATTTTCTCCCGTCGCACGCTAACAGAAGCATATTTCCCTCAAAATTGGCCTACCGAGTGACTTTCACGGCACCGAAGAGGTAGAACGATCGTTATGCAACCCGAGGAGCTCGATTATAGTCACATCGGGAACACAAACATGCCGCAACACGCCTTGGCCGACTCTTTTGTCCTCTCCGTGCCTTTTTAACCAGCGCTCCTCCTATTTCGTCATCGATGCACGCAGAAAAGGGACCACCTTACGAAATGGTTCCGTTGGAACCGGTTTCGTTAGTCCTTTTTTTTATTGGAGTGCTCGATCAGCTAGAACGAAGGACCTGGATTTTCCATTGTGGAAAAAGATCCTTTTGTTGCAACACCGGGTTCTCTCGTCCGAGAGATCGAATAACGAATCATTTTGAGAGAGACTGGCCCTCGATTTTCTTTTTCGTCCTTTTCGTTTACGAGGATGAAGAGAAGACCTGAGATGCATCGATGATCACAGTTAGATCGTGGATTTTTGCCGAAATTGAACATTAAACATTTCTTCCGATCTAGAATTCATTCTATATTCTTTTTTCATTTTATATACAGTTATGAAATTGATGCAATACCTCGTACAATACTGAAATGTTTAGTATCTGGTTAGTAGACTGCGGATGTTCATGCAGTTTCCAATTTTTGTAATGTAGACTTTATATTTTTCCTGTTTCCATTTTCACGTAACAGTTGCAAAAAGCGAATATCTGTAACAACTGCGTCCCGGGCAAGCGGTAATGGCAATTATGGCATTCCCAGTTAAATGTTTCCTCCATTCCATCGTGTATAAGAAATCTTTTCCACCGAGTAGTGGACGGATTAACCTGAAATCGAGACGATTTCGGGCAGCGCCGTCGAAAATGCTAGCTAATTAATTTATTCCTGCGAGAACCAGCAGGTTTGGGTTACCGAACTCCGAGTACTTTCACTATGTTTATTCGGGATGGGCCTGGTCGGAAGGTAAAACAAGATAGTCCAGAGGTGGACCGACCCGAAACAGCCCCTTGCGTAATCATGATGAATTCGGACCAGCAGAAAATCACCGTGAATCGCATCCACCTTTCTCGCCTCACCTTGTTACCTGGTGCAGGATACACGCAGCTTACGAAACGCTTTCTCCCCCGTATGATGGATATTTTAAGTATGCGGCCTGCGCCGCTTCCTGCAACACTGGGCCGGCTAGCATGCACCAAAAAGAAAAAGAACGATCGACGGAGAGAAAGAGAGGGTAAGAGGGATCGATGCGCAACGCAACGATTGCAAAGTGCAACGCCGAGACCGTGGACGCGAGATCGTTACCTTGCTCTTAACACTGGACTCCTTTCTCAAAACACGATCTACTGGAAAGCAGCCGAACCGATTCCATGTACTATTTCGCGCCGGAAGTGCACGGCACAACGGCTAAACGGATTACACGGGACAGTTTTCCTTTATGCACGAGCGAACCGTGACACGAAAACACTTTTCCGTGGCCGAGAACACTCGTCAGGCGATCGTTATGTCAACCTGCTGAACTGTTACCAGCTGATCGTTGTGTTTATTAGGTCGTTCGGGAAGTAATTTCGGTTTTTGTGTAAAGAGTATTAAGAGCGGATGATCTTTATGTACAATAAAAAATTTCTATACCTG
Organism: Lasioglossum malachurum; assembly: GCA_028455605.1. Classification (NCBI taxonomy): domain Eukaryota; kingdom Metazoa; phylum Arthropoda; class Insecta; order Hymenoptera; family Halictidae; genus Lasioglossum; species Lasioglossum malachurum. The sequence continues at coordinate 27,573,455 of CM052316.1, forward strand.
AATCGCAACAAACTGGAGCAAAGTAGACATTTATTTTCTTCCTTAATATGTTTGATAGGCTGGTGGTAATATATAACACACACACACACAGTATTTTTAAATTCTTCAAATATTCATTTCAAATAAAGTTGCACGACTCAATTTTTCGCTACCAGAAAACAGAAATTCTATGAGCGCGAGATCTTTATGGTAACTGTGAAATTTAATTAAAACAGCTAAGAAATGTGTAAATGTGAAAATTAGTACATCTACAGATGACTCTTTCAAAATTGAATGGAAACTGCGATCAAGAAAATCCGCCGTGTCGCAACTTGGCACAGTGGCTGAGGAAGTTATGGTCGGTTAATCTCCGCCCACGAATTTTATACTCAATTAACACGGGAAAATGTACACCGTACCGGAATTGCTGGAATAAAACGGTTCCAAGGAAAAAGTCTCGGAACGGTTCGGTAATGCTCTGTTCAGAAGCATTGTATTACCATTAATATCGGGAGAGAACGAAGGCTAACTAGCCGAATATTGTTGACCGGAAGTGGAGAGCATTCCGCAAGTTCACAGACGAAAACGGAGACTGTAATCTTTTTGCAATTAAGCATCGATTCGAGGACAGTATCCGAGCTGGTGCGTGATTAGGGGGATACGATAATGAGATTTTCCTGTTTCACTAATGTTTTGAGAATGATTAGAGAGCATTGGTAATTAGCTTTTCCTGTTCCACTGGTACGGTCACGGTTAGTTGATTACGCGCCAGATCCGTTCGAATTAATAGGCCATAATCAAGCCATGCTTTATACATACTCTCGGTACGTGCGTTCAGGTCACGCACGATTATGTCAGCGACAGTGTCAACGTCTCTGTTACGTCGATTACAACGAGATGAATCCTTGTTTTCGACAGTGTTTCGACATTCGGTCGACACGCAACCGAATTTCTCTTTTTCGTAAAACTACATTAATGCTTGCTAATTGACGGTCATGGAAATTACTAGTCACGATGTCAGCATAATAACGTCTAGACGATGGAGAACGATCGCTTTTTACTAAACATCGCTGTCTTGATAGTTATGGTAATGTTATAGCTTGGGACAGACGAGTATAATATCGTTTTCCGAATCTCCCCGGTGAAATCGTTCACGTAATACAACAACATTTCGACAGTGTCCACTGTCCGCGTGGACGTCCACCGTGAGTAATTTACTGATTTTGTGGCGGGGGATATCGCATAATTTTTGGCAAACATTTCGGAAAATTTTTCGAGGCTTCGGGAGGTGTTGTAGGCTCTGAGAGGTGTCCGAGACTTCCAAAATTGTGTGAATTTAACGTTCCGGGACCAATTAAATTGGAACTATACGGGATGAATTATAATGATTGTGGATCATCCCCAATTAAGGGATGCACGAGCGAATTCAAATCTGTCTCCTTAGTCAGTGCACATTCTAGTTTGTCACAGTGGTTTGCGTAGCGTCTACCATTATGGGGCAAGAGCAACTGCCTATAAAAATCATTGCACACCCGTTCCACAAATTACGATACCTCGTAATGCACCCGTTCAACGAAGCTTTCTCCTCGGCGTCGTTACAGGTGTTGATGTTTCCCGTGAAAAATTTATTTGATGCGCGATTCCTGATGGAAATAGGAAACGATTCGATTTGAAAGCGGCTACAAGGAAACTATATTCGCCGTAGTTCACCTACTTCCTCTTATCGAATACTCTTCATGATCCATAATTTAACAACATTTCTCTGTACAGACGCTAACGGACAACGAGACGTCGCAAAGGTCAAAACTCGACCGGCAAACGGGGGAAAACGAGTAGAAGCATCGACCGCTACTCGGGGTATCGAACTTCATAAAGATTCGCTTTCGAACAACACTTTTCCCTGATTTTCCCGCCCGTCCCGCCTCTCTCATCCATAATGCAGGCGATAAAGGCAACAATCGGCGTGTTACCGTTTTCTACCGACCGCGCAACTAGCCTAAGCGGCGCGCATTAACGCACAATTTTCCTGACTCGCTTTGCCATTCGGAAAACGCTTGCAATCGATTCAGACAATTTCTATTTTGCATAAAGATCCTCAGTCTAGTAATTTCTAATTCATCAACTTTGTAATGTATGGAAAATGTGCGTATATACATATATAGACATGTATATTCATTGTAGCCACTTTCTGATTAGTAAATTTTGAAAATGAAAGTATATACATGTGTATTATATTTATTGAAGCGTATTGAGTATTGATCTTGACTATTGATTTAATCTAAATAAATGAATAATTAATTTTCAATATTCGTAATAGGTGAAAAAGGTTGAATTTGAGATGGTTGAGATGATTAAAGTCGAATTAAGAAAATTGGACTTAGTTTCTGAAACCCTTCATATGTGTCGGGCCCACGTGGGGGTTGGTCTTGAAAGAATCTTTCAACAGGTCAAAAATGATAAAAATTGTGGAAGAATCCTAATAGAATTTTTTGGTTTCCATGGTTCAATGTGCACCCTTCACTCAGTGTGAACAATGTGTTCTGTGCATCTATAGTGTTATGATATTGCAAACCGGCTCGGGCCACGTGCGGTACGCACCGCACGCTCTCGCACCTTTGTGTTACGCAGCTCGTCGCGTCGCGTCGTGGAACACGCGGAACGAACGTAACCAGAGAGGCGGCCGGCCGCCGCCGCTTCCTAGCATTTACGTAACCGTAAAGTCGAGCGACTTTGCTCTCCCACCCCGGTGGCTGTGTTTCGCCGGGTGGTTTTGGCCACCGTGGTTCGTCCTTTATAAGCACACATCCCCGGCCGTCCAAAGCCAGAAACGTATCGACAACCGTAAAATACCGGTCTCTTTCGCGTGTACAACCCGACTACGTATCTCTGAACATTTTTCGTTTGGTTCGTCGTTATTTTTCTATTTCGACACAACCCGTATACGTTGTTGTTCGCCGGAGTACCGTTCCAAAGGGAAACTTTACAAGAGACAACCCGCACCAAGCCGACCAAGATGCGCGCCCAGACCATCGTTGTGAGTAGATCGTTCGACGAAATGTGAACGAGGTTTATGTGATCGCCAGTGGATCGATGTGTTCTTTTTGCGAAAAGATTTCCCGGTTTTTCGGTGCACTCGATTTTTCTTTGCTTCGTGGTTCACGATAGAATTTGACGAGTCCTCAATCGTTCATGTTCGTAGTTCATGTTTGTAGAATCGTCTGATTTTTTTTTTGTAACCCCTAAAAATTACAATGTTGCAAGAAAAATAAGAAATACACCAAGGTTCCTTTCGATGGTCAATCTACTAGATAATCACGTCCGATTTTTTTAATCCACGTTTCATTTGCCTATTTTAATCAGATTTGGTTCTCCCAATTCGATCGAATGCGCAGAGTAATTAATAGACTGCGGATCTTTATGCAAAATAAAAATTGTCTACATCAAATGTAACGGACCCTAGAGAAATGAAAATCTATTTTCTTTTTTAATCAACTTAAAAAGATAAACGTAGTATAACGATAATCTGAAATTCATCTCACGTCTTCGCAGTCTAGTAATGAATGTACATATTCGAACAAAAGCCGATCGGCCTCGGTTGAATTTTCTTGATTAAGGTAAGAATGCGACACTTTCACACCGAGGAAGCGTGATCGCGCGAATCGCGACGCGTGCACAGTGAAACTTCAAAAAGGGAGAAAATATGCCGCCGCGCATATAAACGAATCGCGAATGCAGTTGCAGCCTTATGGACAAATCAGAAATTCACGTTCGTATTGCAGTTGATCGTGTTCGGAATACTGGCCGTGGCCTTGTCTTCGCCGGTGCCAGGCTACCACGGGTAAGTTGTTAAACTGTCTCATTATTTCTTGCAAATTGTTCTCTTCATTACCCGTAGAGAACACCTTTTTCGTTGGTCTTCTTTCATCTTGTTAGAGAATGCGAATGTAAACGTTGAAACAAGAATAATCTGGCCAGAATAAATTAATAAATGATTTGTCTCCATTAACGATTACCGTATAGAAACAGCGTGTATCTCGAAGTGCCAATTACCTCGTTTTACAAGCAAATCGATTTTCCTGATTGCAGTTCGCACCACCACGTCCGCATCCACGTGCCTTATCACGTGCACACGGTCCATCATCATCATGTGAAGAAGATACCCGTGCACCACGTTGAGAAGGTGCCAGTGCCGGTACCGATCCCAATTCATCATGTAGAGAAGGTTCATGTCCCCGTGCCGGTTCATCACGTCGAAAAGGTTCATGTACCTGTCCCTGTTGTCGAGAAGGTTCACGTACCTGTACCTGTGCATCAGGAAAAATGGTGGTAATGGGAGCACTTGCTTTTCGGCTTGTTATTATCTAGGTATGTATTCAAAAGAACTGCAATACAATATCAACGAGAGTTGCACTTGCAATTCAAATTTAGAACAAACATTCGTACGCCTTTTTAAATCGAATAACTTTTCTAAAATTGGACCGAACAGCTTGGTAATTTCTTTTTTTAAATTGTTATTGGTCGCAATTGCGAAGGTAAAAGCCGCAGTTTTCAAGTTTTTTATCTGTGCCTGTCGTAATCGGGGGCAATATGAAGTGGATACTCTTAAAAATCGCGTAACGAAAAACGTTGTACGGTTCGCGTTTCCTGTTGCAGGTTGTAAAATGAAGACGTTCGAGTTACCAGAATCACCTGACACTGTACTCACATGCTTTCAAGCTGCCCAAATTCGTTCCGGGAAGTGTTTATTCAAGCAAAAAGATGGGGAAATAGCAGAAAACAGTACAAAGCTAGCTCGAACCGTCTGCGTTAGTCACTTAAGTGTGTAAAATAGAGAGTATCGGTCGGTGTGCACTTGTGTGTACTTAGATCAAAAAGATTTGTATATACTTGTATTATGTTGCATTATTTTTTTTATACAATACACGTGTTTCACATACTTAGTACGCCATTATTTCTAGCACCTTTTCTTTCTTTTTCTTACAAGAAACTTGTCTTCTTATTTCTTACTTCAAACTTCATTGATCTTTTATCACTGTGTCAATTTAACACTGAGGGGCAGATTCAGTTTGTGAAATGAGGAACGGACGAGGGTTAAAAATCGTTTTATTCGTTATAACATCGTTTCACGTTAACAATCAACAGCTACGTACAGAAGAAAACATAACAATCTTAACATTTAAAACTTCTTATAACAGTACTAGACCAGTTACAATCGTTAGAGAAGAATTTTGTTCAATTATCACCACTCCTCTATGTGTTTGTGTCCATCGTCCTCCTCCTCGTGCTTTTTGTGGTGGATCTTTTTCACGTGAGTATGATAGTGTTTGTGAATGAGCTCGGGCACGTGGATAATGAAGTGCGCACTGAAAAAAAACATTGTTTAACATCATTGTCATTACTTGTTAATAGCGAGAGTATATTAATAATATTCACTGTTCATGGTGACCGCCTCCGGGGGCAGGCATCGAAGACACCAGAGTCATGGAAATGACGAAAGCGAAGAGAAAAACCTGGAAGAGAAATTCATTTTTCAATTAGTCTCTGACGGTTAATACGAAATTTGTATCAGTTTAAACACTACGTTAAAAATAATCAATAAAGAATGAAAGCTGTTGTTAGTTTCCATTTCTGCCACCCAATAAGATTGGATACTATTAGCTGCAATTTTCCTGCCAACAAGAACTTGAACACATTCATATAATTACTGTGGTTAATTACGAGGTGAGCACTTTCTGCAGACTTATTTGTATACCTAGATCGGGTTACCGTAACCGGGAAAATAATATAGAGAGAAAAGCGTAGACAGAGAAACCTCGGACAGGAGCATTTCGAGCAAGACCGAAAAGAAAACGAATCAATCGTGTTGCGTTACAAGTTCAGGTGAAAGCGTCCGGGATAAAATCAACCGAATCATGTCATTTGGATCCTGGCCGGTGAAATGATCTTGATCGAGGTACATTCATACTATTATAGATCCGTTGAACCCGCTTTTGCTCAGCCTCCCACACGAAAGCTCTAAAAATTTCACTTCTTCAATTTTCAACAATTCAACCATTCATGGTAGTTTGAAATGAGGCAAAAATTCTAGTATTATTTTTTAACATATTTTTGCAAATTTTTGGAAGCCAACCCAGACAAAAGCAGAATAAATCGATAAGAAACGGGTTCAAAATGTTGTCTATCTATTGGCGAACAATTTAAAAGAGAAAATCTACTATCCCCTTAATAG
>CM052316.1:27579762-27734848 GCA_028455605.1 Lasioglossum malachurum
AGGTTGTTGCCTTCATCTTCATCTTGGACTAGCGACTTTCTACTTGCTCGCGTTGACTTTAAAGCATAGGGGATTAATATGTTGCTTATAGTGTTCAGCTGGTCGGTCGGTATGTATGTATGTTTTCGACTTTCTTCCACTTTCTCCCGGGGTTGTAGACCGTTATCATGTAGCTCAAGGTCGTTCAAGGTCGTGCGACTAGGAATATTTATTAGGTCCACCACAGAGTTGGGCAAAAATTTAATCAACGATTGACGAATTTCTACTTTAATCGTTAATCGCAATTAATCTCCTAGTTCAGTTGTTAATTCTGGTTAACGATTAAATAAAAACTGCTGAAACTTCGAAATAAAATACGGAATCAAAATTGTATGAATACCGACGAAAATGTAAAGTGAGTTTTTGTTGAGAATATATTTCTGTCAATTCTCCATCTCCGCTCTCTGTCTCTATCTCCCAGCTTATTACAATTTATGGATAGAACGTACGGCGATTAACTCCATCGATCGATTGTATCAATCGCCAATTTTTCGATGATTTTTCGTATGTATTGCTGACTCTGTTTCAGATCGACCTGGGATGACAATGGCTCAAGGTCGTCAGTGTCAAGATCATCTCTGAACATCGATTTTCCATAAAAGTTTGCTTCGATCAACATATTCATCAAAAGTGCATCGATTAAATTAAATGACTACAATTCAGAAGTTCATTACTGCCAACGTTGTTGAACAGAATTGGCCATATCACGGACACGGTATTCCCTGTTATGTTAATGACGAAACACTCGAATGCACTTTCGATAGACAATTCACATCTTTAACCTTTTCCTTTCGAAACTCGCAGGTGAGCAGAGCGGAATCAGGAAAAACGTTTGCTTCCCAGCAAAGAGTAAAGTGGCCGTAACTGTGACAATGAAAGTGGACGCGCAAATAACACGTGTTATCGTCTCTGTGGTGTGACATGTAGCATTCCATTCACTTTTTCTCCGGTGTACGTAACGGACGTTGTGGAAGTAGCAGCGCGGAAAATCGGAAGAATGCCGTGGTTCCTAGTAATCTTCGCGATAATTGCTTTTACTTCCCTCTGTCTCGAAGAGGAAACGTTCATTTCCGACGTCCGGTGAAGTTGGAAAGAGTCGTTCGCCATTTCGTTGTTCAATATCTTTTATTACTAGACTCCGGATTTTTATGGAAAATAACAAATTTGTGCATCAATTCCAAGGCACAGGAGCTACATATCATTTTATATTTTCCATTAATAATTTTAACCTAGTGAAAATAATATATTATTAATACTGTTAAAGTTTTTTAATCTGTTCACTGTTTTAAATTGCATCTACACAGGTTTGTTATAAATGCGTCAAATCGAGATACAAAAAGACACAAATTAATCAGTTCGATAACGAGTGGAGTAACGTTGCGAGATAATGAATCCGGTCTGAACAATTAAGTTAGATAAAATAGAGCATTGCTTTCTTCCTGCACGGCACGTTTGAATGACTATATGAAATGTTCCTGCTTAGCAAAAAGTCGCGAGAACACTTGCTTCGACCCGTTCCTATGTACGTGTTTCTCTGTGCGCGATTTTCCTTTCACGAACCAGTTGCCGTGGGAATGACTACAAAGTAATGGATCCAATCACCTTCCGCAGTGTTACGATCCAGTTTGCAACACTCTATACCCTATAAGAACCTATACCGCCCTGTGTCGTCGGGAATGATCGAATTCTATACGACTGTATAACGATCCTGATCAAGAGAAAATTTCAACCACCTTTTTAATCACTCACTCTTTCTTAGATTTTCGAACTGGCTATTTTCGCAGGATAATAACAGTATCTTGGTAAAATGGAACAATAGCTGCGAACCTGAAACTTGTTTATATAGTCTCATTAGTTGGAACTTTCCTCGAAGATCATTACATTCCAATTATTTCATTCGCAAAGAAAGGGAAACTTCATTCCCATAAGGGAAAACTAAACGATTTAATTAGTGATAACGTCCTCTAAAGGCAGTGCCGATCAACTTCTTGCTCATTAATATTACGTGGTAATTTCCCTGGCCGTTTGATTCTGATTCCACTGTTTTTATCCTCAATTGGACGGTTGTTTGAGCTTCTTTTAATTCGATTAAGAATTGAGAAACGAGACGAGCAACTTGGACATTTTTCTAGTAGCCAAAATTTATACATGAACTCTTCCTGTTTTCTAAGATTTCAGAATTTTAAAAAAGAGGTCGCTGCTTGCTAATTTTTAGTAATATGTAATGCCAAATTTGGAATTCTTTATGATCTGTCGAGGTCATCATTTCGCGGACGAGTGGATGACAGAAGTAACCTTTTTAACGACATTTTTAAAAATCTCATTGCGAATCTCAAAGATCATGTTGAATTTTGATTACGCAGGAGGCTGCTGAATGAAATGACTGTTCCCAGACAGGTCCTACGAACCACGAAGCGATCGTCATTGTTCTCAGCGTTGACCTCTCAGCATTGAATTCTCGCACCTTCTCAAAGTGGGGACGGCGCGGAGCGAGCCGGGGAGGGGGGACGAGCTGCGAAAATCGAGAGGATCTCGGTCTCCTCGAGACGAAGGCAACTTTCTCGACTTTCGAACCGTTCCGCCGGTCATCGGACCACCGAGTGAAAGTAAACGGGAAAGATGTGATCCTCGCGACCGTGGCATTCGATCAATGCTTTGTTCTCGTACGAGTGTGCGATGACCGATGGACCATGAAGCCTTAAAGCACGGTCCACACCTGTCCGATCTAAATTCGATGCAACCTTGAAATAGTTCGTGTTCGACATTGTATATTAATTCCGGTGTCATTTCGATTTTGCGATGGCGAACGTATTAGATCGTTCGTCCACAACCCCGGATTTGCATGTGATCCTGATCTTCAGCTTTCGGACGATAATTGGGTGCGCAATGAGCGCCGGATCCGCGTAAAGATTTAACTAACCGTCCAGTGCGGCCATCGCATCTGCTGAGAGAAATTTCGATCTATATTTTACGACTCCTTTTTTCGCTTAATTGCTTTCTCCATATTTTTTCAAAGAACAGCGTCTACGCGAGAGGAGGGGAAAGATGACATTCTTTATTTATTTATACGTTCTTGACTTTTTTCGCAACAAACTTTTTAATAACATTTATTGAAACGTCGTTCGGCAAGTATGGAGAATGAGATTGAAAATTAACATTAATTTCGACAATGCGAGTGACTATAAAATTCCAGAACGTTCGATGTAAAAATAAATGTTTACGGTGTTAGCTTACTTAGTACATATGTACAGTCTACATTGTCTACGAAATTACTATGATTTCCTGAAGTACTTAGTATTTAAGAGGTGCCAAGTGCAATCGTATCGACTCCGAGGGAACTTTCCACGACGAGGAGCGCCTTTCTCAGCTTCTCGGCTTCTGTCATCAATTAATAGATAAAGAATAACTTTCACCGATACGCACGGAACGCATCACGGCGTTCATCTTAAGCGGTCTGCATATTTGCGTGCCGTTTGCTCGTGTCATCGACCGATTTCTTCTACTAATTTAAAAAAAGAAAATTCTATCAATTCTACTCTGAACATGATATTTAATAAAACATCGTGAAAATTTCCTGGGAAATCGATCCTCTCTGCAAACCAGCCCATAGTTTCCCAACCTCCTGAACCCTTCACATCAACATTTCCTTCATTTAAATTCTTTCTCAAGCGAATTATATTATTTTTATCATGTCTAGATCACGGATCTTTATGCGAAATAAAAATTTTCTGCAGCAATTGTGAGAACCAGGGAATAAATATAAGTTTATTTCCACCCTTAACAATCGTAATCCATTAAAAATAATAATGCCCTCTAATTTCTCTGTGCCATTTTGAAGATCCGCAATCTCTCGTTGACCAAACCCAGAAGTCCTGTCATCCCCTAAATCATCTCGCTTCCATCACGATACCAGTCCTCTTTGTACAATAATTCCTAGCGTGCTAACCTAATTGCGCACGGACCGAGTCTTCCATGCATGTCATGTTTAAAATCTAATCTACACCTTAATATACGTATACCCTAAGCTACCCATGAACAGTCTGCACTAGTGGAGACACAGCAGCGTTCACCTGGACAGGATACGACTGAAAAGGATTTGTATGAATCGGCGTGGATCTGAAATCGTGTGGTGGTTCCATGGTGTCCTCTTTCACAGCATAGCCTTTCTTCGGCTGTGCTATATTCAATGGCCAGTTGAAGGACCCTGTGAACGGCGAGGATGATTGTTGAGCAGGTTGGTAGCTAGGGATCAATTGTTGACTTTGATATCCTCCTGTCAATCCTGATGTCAATCCTGAAGCACCGTTAACTAGATACTGAGGCCAGGATTTTGTCATCTCCTGCAGTTTTTGTTGATAGTCGTCCAAGGATAAGCTGTCTCTCAACACGACTCCATCTTTGCTGCCACCTATAGTTGCTGCTGGGATCCCAGCTGGAAGGACAATCTCTCCTTGAGGTTGTGGTTGCACGTTCTTGTACATCTCTGCTGTCTTTTGTTGAAGATATAGAAGCTGCTCTTTTCCCTGATCGATCATGGCGCTTAGGTCTATTGGATTGTTCACTGTCAGATCCTTGCCGATCGATCTTGAAGAGTAGAACTTCTTCCTGTCGTTTCGTCTCTCGTTGTAGCTCATTGCACTGTCTGGGTCCGAGAAGAACGGCTCCGATGTCTCGAAGGATTGGCCTAATTGATACTCGGAGCCTGATGGGGAGAAGGAGGTCGTCGGCTCGTAGCCTGGCTCTGGTTTCGACTCCTCTGGCTCTGGGTACCTGAAGAAGATTATTCAATACAGTAAGTCCTCCTCGACTTAGCGCACTACTCGAGTGTACCAGATTTTAAATGAAGACAACAGCAGGAACGTCCCTCCTCTTCTCTCTAAATTAATCGATCTATACAAACTGTTGTACTTATTGGGCTGGCAAGAAAGTAATTGCGGTATTTTTTTTTGCGTGTATAGTGTATGTAAATTTGGTTGGGTAAATCGATCAATTAGAGGACTGGTTTACCGGACACTAATGGCTTGTTAAGGGTTAATCAGAGTGAAATTCTGACTGCGAAAGTGCTCGGCTGATTGTGGGCATTCGGTTAGGCACGCGATCGGGGACTCTGACGGACGATTGGTCACGTACACCGCGTGCCTGAAAGGAAGTCCTTGCTCGCAGCCAATGGGTAGGCTTGACGTCACACGCTGTAGCCAATAATTCGGCTAGAACCGAAAGTCCGTGTGGAATGACCAATCACCTGCCAGGAGACAATTTGCGAAGCACGGAGAATACGTACTGCTGTTTGGGATCGTGGGAAAGTGAGTGGAGCATGCTGAGATAAGTTTTTTTTGCCAGTGTTTCTTTCAGCAGCACTTTTTCTGTTTGTTTGGAGAAATTTATAGCGTGTTTTAATCTTGTTTTCACCGATGGTCAGCTTTGTTTGACAGGCGGCGGCGTTTTTAAGAGGTTCCTGGTCTCGAAGATGTGGGACAGTGAAGGGTACTAGTAGAACACGTCGTTGATGGTCAGACAACTTATGCTAACGCTACACTGCGTTTTTTTCCGAGTATTCTGTGAAGTTTACCATGTTTTACTTGTTCTATTAGTAAACGGCGTCACTGTACTTTTCTATTAATAGATTACAAGAAACTATAATTAAGTGGATGATTATCTTATCTGGCACGAACAACTGCAGGTTGAAAAAGAGAAATTAATTTGAAAGTAGATCCACGTCTTTTCTAATGTCAACTATTATTTTCGTTAATTACACTCCTCAATATATTCCTACAATTATCGCTTCTCAATGACTCCAATCATTTCTACCAATTTACCTCGCTCTATGACTATCTTCACTGTTATTACATAATTAAACTTTTCCCATAATTGCAACGATTACATCGTTACACACAAATCAATTCTACAGTGATGAAAAACAACATTGGAACGAATTCTACAGATAACAGAGAACTTTCATAATTCATTGACTTACTTTTCACTGCCAACAGAGAAACTGCCTTTCAGCTGATCGTAAGGTATGTAACCCTTGCCAAATGTAAGCGCATGACTGACACCCTTGCCATAAGGTATTCGCACATGGTTCACAGTCTCGTGACCTTGATCGAAATCATCTCCACCATGGGGGAAGGGTAGACTCGTGTACGATGGCCTCTTTTGATGATAGTAACCCGGTGGTCCATGGTGCCGACGGAAATGGGATTCATGGGAGGATTTTCTGAATCGAGGTGACATGGATCGCCATGGCGGTGCTGGGCTGCGTCTTATTTGTTGGGGGACCACTACTACCACCTTGTTTCTGAAAGAAGACCTCGGAATCTTATTCGTTTGACTATAGAATCGATAAATCCTTAAATTACAAAATCATTTAATTGAAAGGGAAAAGCTGGGACCATCGGAGATGAGTAGACTGCGGATTTTGTGTATTTATGACAACAATGGGCACTTACAATTTAAAACAATGGACATATAAAAAATAATTAAGGACATCAATGTGTTAGTTTCAGACTAATATGAAGAATGTAAAAGTAAACTTCAATGGTTAAATTTCAAAGAATACAGCTTTGTTAATCAATTATTGTATAATCACCATTCATTTCTACAATTAGAAAAGAATGGTGACTATATAATTTTTTTTACATTTATGCAATCATCTGATATAATATAATATAATAGAATGTATACATATAATATAGTATGTAGTATTTAGAATATCCTCTTGAAGGCTGATCAAAAAATAAAAGAAAGTTGTCTTCGATCGTTTTACGTACTTCGTACACGAAGCTTTTCTTCAGATAAGACGTTCACACAATTCTGCATCTTACATATGTATATGCACATGCAAGATGTTACACGTGATTCAGTCACGGTCTGTTAACAAGGCTAACGTTTGTCTCGCGTGTATACTTACGCGTGGGTGAGTAGAGGCTCGCTGATCGCTAGCACCAGAATCCAGAAAGCCTGCGGGCGTTGATTAGGGTATTAATTGTTAAGCAATGTAAATTAGACTATTAGCTCCTAAGTAACGTAAATTACACTATCCGATTAATTGCTGCTATTAATTCTGGATGGTTATAATTAATTGCTGATATGGTGGCTTGAGCTCACGAGTGAAATCTGAGCTTGTTATTATATGTATATTATCTAATGCAGCCTCGGTATAAACATTGGGTTTTATGTACTTTTAGACAGTGGCATTGCCCAAGTCAATTACACTTGTTATGCAAAGCCATTCTAAACAAATTATTAAAACTCAAAGAAAATAAAAATCCTTAATCAAATCCAAAGAAACTCCCTTGAAAAAAATAAATAAATGATCGTATTTTGGTGATTTGAAAATCCCACAATTTTTTAAATCTCTGTGAAAACCTCCAAATACATAAAGGAGCTTCTTTGGACTTGATTGCGGATTTTTATTTTATTTGAGATTTAAAAAATTCGTTAGCATAGCTTTGCGTAACAAGTGTAATTGACTTAAATTGATCGGAAAATTTGCCTGAGTAATGCCACTGTCTAAAGAGCACCGTCTATAAAATTTCATAAACCCTTTTGACCGCAATAAAACCTTCCGAAAGAAATGAATAAAATTTCGAATAAAAAACCACACCCTTTTGAATCGAAATACAACGATCCACAAATTTCTAAACTAGCATAAATAATCGTATTTTACTGAGTTGAAAATTCCACAATTTTGAAAATCTCTGTCAAAACCTCCAAGAAAAGCAGCTTCCATAAAAGTTCAAAAGCCACGCCCTTTTGACCGCAATAAAACCATCCGAAAAAAATTAATAAAAAACCACTTACAGGCGACCACATGTCGGCGAGTTCAGGCTGGGATCCAGAGATCTAGCGGTGCCTCCGATACGATAAATCCTTGTTGGGAGGGTTGCCGTTGAATCCTGTCGCACCCGACAGTGATCCGCGTTCTCCAACCGGTGCAGATAAATTGCAAGCGTCCGGCGCAGGTCGGTTCTCTTTTATACAAGATAAAAAGAGCATAATCGCGGTCCGAACGGACGGACGGCCGCCTCCCACTGGTCCCCCCTTTCCGGGGGAGAGCCCTGGAAAGAGATCGCGTTCCCCTGGAGTCTCTGGGCGACTCGATGGAAACCGATGGGTGTGGGATAGGTGTACGTACCAGTGGCGTGCAAACACGAAACGTAGATAGAGCACACAACACAGACTCGTTCGTCTAGGCGTCTAGATTTTTGTTTCGGGGGAAATCGACACTTTCTTCGCTCGGCGAGGCCGCGCCAGGACCCCGTTTAATCCTTCGGCCGCGTCTCTAACGATTCCACAGGCGTGTGCTTTCCAAAACGCGACCAACAAGAACGGGACCGACGCTCCACATTTCATCGGGCGACCGCTTGCCGTGATACGGGCAACGATTGCGTCTGAAACGCGGATCTCGAGCCGGTCTACGGATGATCTTGACCCTCCTACAAACTGTAAAAATATAACGGTATAATAGCGTTAATAAGAGCGATCGAATAGTAAATGTGTAGTGACATTAAGAAAACTATGTAGATAGTATATAGAGGTAATTTGTTCACTTATCTCGCGACCAGTAAACGATACAGCTATCTCCGCGCTGACATATCGCATAATCAAAAAAGGAGTTCAATGATAATCGCGAGAATCGAGGCACGTGTATTATTACGTAAGCGCAAGTCATTCACGCTAACAGTTATTGCATAGTCTCCTGTCATACATATTCCTTAGACAAATAAGTATATATTACCCGCATTATAACACACTTTCTAAGCGATGCGAGACGTCACGATCTTCCACGAGCCAATTCGAATTGTATCGAACACCACATTAATTTTCGAGAGCAAGCGAACACAGCGTGATCAAACTAATAGATCGTTGGTCGAATATCCTCGATATCTTCGATCAGCGATGTTATTCATTATTCATCCTAGTAAATGAATTCTCTACAATGTTGGCAAACTTTCGTTAGCATTCAATTATCTCGCCGCGTAGGTTTCATTTTTTGTTTGTGTGTTACTTACACCACGTGCAAATTTACCTCGACTAATTGTTTTGCTTTCTCCGTAATTCGTCTTTACCCATTATTCCGTAATTCTGCGGTGCTATTAGACACTATTACCGACCATTATATGGATTCCGAAATACCGATCGCGAATAAATTGAAAGTTTCTCGAAAAGCTCGGGGGAAACTTGGGGCGGCGCCGCGCCGTGGTGTTAGAAAGTTGATATGTTTCTCTGAGAAAATTGGATCTTGCTACTTTATCTTCCAGCATTACCTTTTAAACAATTGTTTCACAAGAAATAGAAACGAAATTGAATGTTGTTTCTTCTCTTAACGATTTTAAAGAGGAAAAATCATACCTCTTCTATTTTTAAAATATTCCAAGAGAGAATTTTGAATTTCTACTCAATATTTTGCTAGAAATGCATATATTATATAAATATAAATAATATATAAATGCTATGAATACAATAGAAATGTACCTAGAACATTAATTAACAGCAGGGTAACAATTATCTTGCAATAAGAACGAGTGAACCCAACCACTCCAATTAATAAATTCACTTAATCTGTAATTTCTTTCACAAACGACCCTAAACTATCTGTTACTAAATTATCAGGGGATACCACAGGATCGAAACAGAATACTCGAAACGCTGTAAACAAACGTTCAAAAGAGAAGATTGCACAGCTATAGTCGATCGAAAGAAACCTAAGTAGGGGAATACAGCGTTGAGGAGAGAGGTGCGGTGATTTTTGTTTCTATGCGCACCGCTATTCTCTCGTCATCGCTCCAGTATAAACAGTCGCATTTAATTACATTGGTTTGATTACGATGTTCACCTCGATCTTCACCGCTCCAATATATCTGTACCCTAAGGAAAGAAAGTCATCAGCATAGTGTTCAGCACCGAAAGCGAGTCATTCGATCCACTAGCACGCCACAGATGAAATATCATCATCCGGTGTGTCACGGGGAGACGTATTTTCACAGAATATTCTTTCTCCTTCTTTTTCTCATTTAACAATCCAGCTTCGTGTTCTCCGTCGTTCACGGTCCACATACACGAAATTCTCTAATGTCGTGGGTGTCGTTAACGTAAAAAGCGTAACCCGGCATCAATTAACTCATTCACGCGACAGACTTTCGTGCCGAGTTATGGCTTCGCTCGTTCTCGGCATTCACTCCTTAAATACGCGAACTTCAAGGCCGCACTTCGGCGAAGTTGAAGCCACGAATCGCCGACGGTGAAAGCGATCGCTGCGAAAGTATCGGCTTCCCCCCATTTATTTCTCTCTCTCTCTCTCTCTCTCTCTCTAGATCTGTGCACGCCGAATTTGCATAAACACGGGAAATGCGCTGCAAATCGACGTCAGTCCAGACCATTTAATGCGATACACCGGTGGACAGGCGATTTCGAGCTGTTCTTTCCGCTCACCTTGAAGCTATCGCTGGAAATCTAGTCGAAAAGTGAAATTGCGATGCTCTGCCGCATAAACGAATTTGATAAATAATAAGGAATATTTATTTTGGATTGAAGTAGTTATTTTATAACTAATATGGACTGCGAGTGATTGAAGGTTAAGTTATAAAAATGTCTTTGAGACTGGACGCCATTTTGGAGAACAGTGCGTCCTTGAAAATATTACTCGCAGTCCTTAGAATTTCCGTAGAATTTATTCTACAATTTCCATAGAATATTGAATTAAAAAGGAAAGGCTAAAATATCGTAAAATTAAAAACGAATTTTCCAGAACTAAAATGTCAAAAATTTTGATTCAGAAAATTACTTCTACGTCAGCGTCCTCTGTCTACAACGCTCGCAACCAAGATGGTGAGTGTCGAGATCCACGGGTAACTGGTTTCTGCAACCATGGTCACGTAGAATGTCCATCTCTAAACAATTTTTTCATCTCTTCTTTTTAAAAAACACAGACGGCCCATACGAACACAGCTTGTATTAATTAGCAATTTATTTTCTACATAATATTATCGATCTAAAATATTCCACTCGTCTCAAGAAAGTATCTGCGCGGCTACCAAGCGCAACATACAAGCATTCATGCTTCACGTTCCATACATAAGTGGCGAACAACACGAGCAATCCACCACTTTCCGCTAAAATTTCTATAATGAGTCTGCTGTGGGAAACGGGACACATAAATTCATGGAAGCATATAGAACGAAGGGAAATTACCGTGGAATATTGCTTTTCCAGTTCTGCGATTTTATACGCGAATACATGAATTTTTTCTTAAGAAAAATCGACGCGTAGCATACAGTCGTCGTGCTTGAAAAAGGTGGTGAAATGAATCAGATAAGATTCCTGTGGTATTCAAATTTATCACGGGAGTAATGATGCGATTTATGGAGGCGTCTATTTCTTTCTCTGCTCAAGAAAAAGTTAACAAGATCGTCGCACAAGAAAGTCGGAATCAATATCTAATAACTAGACAGCGGATTTTCGAATCGTTTACTGTTTTATATTTCACCCAGTCAATTTCTTCGTAAATGCATAAAAACCCGCAGTCTACTACTAATTTATCAGATGCAAAGCTCGATTCGCGGAGAGAGCGCGCGGTTTGGAACAATTCGCGAATTTCTCCGCGCGAAACAATGGAGCGTTATTAAACGGCGATTTCGAACGCGATAAATCCGACAAACTTCTGTAATCCATCAAACGGTATCTACGTCCATATAGCGCAACCACGCTGTTACAAGATCCAGGATTAAATTTCGCGCGCTATTTCCAAGTGAAAGATCCCCATTGTGGTTATGCTATTTAACGATCGCTAAGCGTCAGACGAAAAACGAACTGTCTAAAATTGATAATAACATATATAAATCCTTTCTACTTTCTAGAGTGTCGTCATTAACGTCCGAAGCTATAGAAATCGGTAAAAAAGTAATGAGACTTGGACGTTAAGCTCGAGTCTGGTTACTCGGTATCTTCGGAAGAAAAATGGCGGATTTCCGGGGGCTTTGAAAGAGTATAATTTGCTTCTTATTTGAGCATTGCTTCTTTCTCGCCAAACCACTCGTTTCCTCTGGGTTGAACGTAGAATGATTTCAAAGAAAACAAGCAGTAATTAGCTGGTTTAAGGAATTTCAAATGGACGAATATCCTTCCGGTTCGAAGGCGTGTCAGGATCACCGGATATCGCGATCCTGCGTCAATGTTGCGTCGAATCGACTTTCCAACGTGGTCTGCTTCGCTAACGAGCTTTTCGCTTTCGAAAGTTCCGTGAAACAACGCGTTATCGCATCCCTAATGATCCAGTGCAACAAATAGTTTCACTCGGATCCGGAACTCTCGCTCGCAACACGCAAGATGGCCGAAGTTCCTCTCGTGACTCCGGCGTGCGTCTGCAAAATAGAAATTCCTATGAAGGAAACGGTTATTCGAAAAATCATTTCCTCGTGACTCATTAATCCGTCCAATTCGTTGCGGAAGTAATCAAGCTGAAGATTTAATTCCATTTCACAATTTTCAATATGACAGCCCAGCCTTATTGAAAAGGCTTCGAGATTTTCCGGTGGTCTCGAAATAATTGAACGATTTCCCTGGATAGGAGGACAGTGTACTTCGGTGAACGCGGAATTGAATTGGCCGGTCGGAAGCCTCGAACGGGAATTCCTCCAGTAGAGAGTTCACTGTCACGGTCCCGCGATCCGCAAGGAAAAGGATAACGTGCTGGTCGTTTTCGTTTTCGCTCGGCCTCCCGTTGGAATGTGCTCACAATTCGGTCTCGATCCACGTTTTACGAGGTGAACAGATCGCGTTCTCCCTTTCTCCTATCGTCTGGCAAAAGCAACAATCCGCGTGGAACCCCATAGACGGATCGGTTTACCCGACCACCGATTTCTATGGATCATCCTCTTGGATCTTGTACCGAGGACAAATCGGATCGATTTCGCGAAACTCCGAGCAGAAGAAACTTCTTTTCCTTGTGTCTCGTGGTTCTTCTTCTGTCAGTGTCTCTCAACCCCTCTCTATCCCCCTTCGTCTACTTTCAATCATTATATTTAAATCTAAATTCAAATTTCACTCTCAGCATTATATTTAATCATTTATATTCAATCATTATATTTAAATATCTCACTTATCGTTAGACCACATTCATAATTATCGGCAAATCTGACAAAGCACCGCTTAAAAGCATTATCTTCGAATAATATTTAACACTAAATGTACCACAGCGTTGCACTTACCACGCATCGAAATCTCCAGAGCGTCAGTCACGTTATCGCTGCACTCACTACGTAACTTCGTCACGAAACAATCATAATCTCGGTAATAAATATCCTGCTTAATATCTTCTTGTTGAAGAATACGATTTTCCACTTTCTGCTTTACAAACCCGCAGGAAAAACTCTGTAGCTGAATATATGGTATTTAAACGCTGTCTCCGGAAGTCCATAGAAATGTGCTCCTTAAAAGAATAAATCCTTAAAATTTACTTGTTATTTAATCAATTATAATATAATAAAAATTCTCAGCAGACATTTAAAAAAGTGATAGCCAATAAATTATTTTGCTTCTCAATACAAAATCGCAGTCTACTGATAAGACAAAAACAAGCTCGGAAAAATCAAGTTTGCGCTCGTAAAGCGAACCACATGACGCCATGATAATTAATATGAAAAATCGACATGAACTTGAATAACGAGCATTAGGAGCCAGTATTTGCACGCGAATCAGCGCCCACGCGAACAAGTTGCATTTTATACTAATCTAAATCGCGAGACTAGGAAGGGGGACAGTCGAAAAATGTTCATCGAACTTTCCTCTGCAATGAAAACTTTCATAAACCAGTCCATCTCATTCGCCTATCCACGGACTCCATCTGTGCGAGTGTTAATAGTCGTTCAAACAAGCAAAACGAACGAAAATTCCTCTCGTTATGTAAATCGTCGCGAAAGTGTATCTGGAATGATATACCATTTCTAATTGCGTGGATCGCGATTACGGCGATTGCCCTTCGTTATAACGATCTGCCAGACTAATTAGAAACTCTTCGGTCAGATGCATCTGGAATTACGAAAACATTCTCTCGGTGCAGAAGATCTTTCGGCGGCTGAAACTCGTTTCGATTCGATATCTTAATCAGTGTAATCTGATTTATTTTTACAGTGGAGAATCTCGCGACACGGTTATCTCTCGTGCATCGACAAGTGAAAAGCCCCACTCGTAACGAGTAGAAATTACTCTAAACGGCAATTATATTATTATGCGAAGCGGTTCGTTCACCTACGCGCGTTCCTCCTATGATCCTGTTCTAGGTTCCACCTGTTGCGCTGCTGACGAACACGTTTTCTGTTTCATTGAACTTGAAACGTCTGGCCAGACGTCTGTCGAGGAACTTCCTGAACTACCGGAAGTAGACTGCGGATTCATATGCATTTATGGCGAGAATTAGCAGGTGTAATTAAATAAATTTCTATTTCACTTCAGTTTGTTGTAGTTCGCGTAAAAAAATTTTACTTTGCATAAAGATCCGCTGTCTAACCGGAAGTCTTCCTAGGCGATTCCTGATGAAAGATAGTTTCATTTCGAATTGAGTCTACGCGGTTCGAAACATGAACAATTGTAGCGTGTAGAAAATAGTATTGAATAATCAAGCTTTTGTTGAAGAGAAATTATTTAAACACAGGAGAAAGGTTGCTTTCAGCGATAAAATCCAAATTCTTTGAGTGGCAAGTGCATGTGAGAACTAATTGGGAGGTAGGATTATCTAAATACTCGATTTATACAATTTCGATGGACGAAAGAATGCACATTTTAATTTCTAATTTCGCTCGCGAAAGATTGATCTCGTGTTCGTATCATAATGGAGATATTGGTCACTTAAATTGGCACTGACCTAGATCTGGTAGATGCAGCTTTTTTTTCACAGATGAGTAATTAGCTCTAGATCAGGGGTGACCAACCCGTGGCGCATTGCATCATTGCGTCGGTCCTGTCCACGAAGACCGAAGAAGCAAAAAGCGAGAACAACAATTCCGACTTGTTTCAAAGACTCCAGACGAGTCTTGAAAGACCTGCACCTCTCATGATTAAAGAAACCTAAACGACTCGTACTTGTTCGAAGTGATGAACTCCGTTGCTGCAACCCCGTACCTTGAAAAATAGTTGAGCAGGTCTGAATAGACTGGAGCAACACTGTGTACGGCGTGTAGAAAAACCTGTATCATCCTAGAATCGGTAAAAAGGCAAGGAGCATGTAATCGTTTCTACAATATTCACATAAAATTAAACCTGTTTTCTCACGCGACATTTAAATTTTTAGCAATTTATAGAATACGGAAGAATTGAATCATTTCAAAACTGTTTCAAGAGTCACCATTCCAGTGCAAAGGGTTAAAAATGTGACTCGACTTTTGTCCGTAATTATCCGAGCACCTGTATCAGTATCCCGGAGCTCCTCCTCATCGGCGAAGCCGCGGCTTCACAGTAGAAAGAAATGAACCAAGAATCCAGAATCCAGGAAAACGCTCTCTGCTGAAGGCGCAATAAAACAGACTAGAGCGGAGTCCGTCAAGGAAACCGGTGAACGCGGAAAAGCAGTTGGCGTAACTGATGTCGTCCGCGTGTCGCGTGCGTCTCGCAGGACAGCTACCAGTTCGCAATCGCGCTGGAGGAAAAAGTGAGGACATGTCTGCGAGAGACACAGACGAACGGACATCGATCTCCTGTTTCCCAGAGGATCGTGAGCGGCGAGACACACGAGTGAAACGAGAGATCGCGGAGGCACCCACCTCGTATTACGAGAGGCTGATCTTGATCTTGGCCGTTCACCCGGCCAAATCCCTCCGCTTTCATTAAAAAGACTATATCGTGCAGCTCTCTCGCACGTGGAATTACGAGCTCTCCGTTTCTCGCTGAGCGGGGCTGGGCGTTAAGCGAAAGAAAAAGAGGAAACGACGAGAACTCGAGCGTCGATCGAGGTGAAGGGTAGCTTTATCCGACGTGTACAGCATGTTTCTCTGTGTGGAGAAAGAGAGGGGCGTGTTGGTCCTCCGGTTTTTACCACGTCTTCTCTATTAGCCGGATCCTTTCACGTGGCACCGCCAGCCGATGGGTGCAAAAGAGATTCCCTTTCAATTCTTATCCGACTCCAATCACGTACCTGTATAAAAGCGGCGAGCGTGTGCACACCAGCCAGCAGATCATAACCGCGGCTTAAACCGCCAACTGTATCGCGAGGAGGAACCGGTAGTTGCCTCCTCTCGACGTGCGTGCATATACAGCGGTTGCATTTCGCAGATTCACACGGTTTCTTAGCTGAAGGGATTGCAACATGAACAAACTCGCGGTAAGTCCACCCTTTCAGGGCTTATTTTTAGATTCGTTTTTAATCTCATTCCTAAATGTGTCCTCGGAAAAGCAGAAACAAAGTTATTATTGTTTGCAAAGCTTTTGCTTCAAAGAATTAAAAAATTGAAGAGCAGATCGTTGAATATTTTGAGTTTAGTTTTAGAAATTTCTTAAGTGAAGTCTTCTTTGGAGTACAGAACGGTGTCCTGCGAGCATTACAAAGTGGAAAATAATTTATCCGGGTCTTGTGCGTTCGATTATTTACGTTCTCAAACATAAAACGACCAGTGAAGATTAACAGGAGACAAAGTTATATCTTGCAGTTGGTTATAGTTACAGTGTTGAAGTGTTGAATTGCCTTAGACTCAATTCTTTACACTCGTTTCGCTATGCTAAATCATTTTCATGATCAGCGGCAACGCAGAAATTCCAAGCCACATATTTCACAGCATTCCGTCTACTGCATCGTCCACATGACAGCCAGCCTCGACAAGGTTATAATTCATTGAGAGACATTCTCGATTCTACCAACCTGTCAATCTAGTCTTCTATAAAGGCAGGATCCAGATGCTTGATCCGCATACGGAATACGTCTGGATCTCTTTAAAAGTGACATACTATCTGCGATCCTAACTAGATAGAAAATAATTGTAAAAATTCCACTTGACTCTACACAGATTTTCAAAGCTACATTTCAAGATTTTGAAACATTGTATTGTAATTGATCTCACTGAACGAATAATTCGTTTGTCTTTCAGGTTGTCTTCATAGCAGCCACGCTGCTGAACGTGGCCAGTGCCGGCGGCGGCGGCGGACACGGTGGGCAGTAAGTGTTCATTTCTTTGTTTCTTTTACAACATAGAAGAAAGACCATAATACACAATGGTTCGGTAGCGACCGCGCGGAACAACGTTTGTAGTCGCTCGTTAAGCAAGCAGAATGGTAACCAACAAGCCGTGGCCGGTGCCATTGAAACGTTTACGTTTACTTTCTCCGCGACCACCGTCATCGAAGAGTGCTACCATTTTTTGTCGACTGTTATCGAAAGCAACGATAAACGAGACTGTCGATCGCGCCTGGTAGTCAGCGCTCGTCGATTTTCCTCGTTCAACGACCTTGATCGCTGCCTTTCAACGCTCGCTATCGTTCATCTTGATAGCGAGATTCTAATCCATAACTTGCATTAACCTATCAACGCCTGGGGACAATAATCCCTTATGTTCCAATTTATTTATGGCGTTAAGGAGTTTTCTACACAACTTTACTTCACTCATATTGCCCCAGGGGGCACTGCTCCGGCTCTGCGAAGAGCAGGAGCACCGAAGCCACGCCCACCCAAAGCCATGCCTACTCGCAACTCAAATTAAGATCGAAATACAATTCTTGCCACAATCCTGCCAAAACATTCAAACTAATTTGTTAATTGTCTTCTCCAGCGACCACGTGGTGATCCACGTGCCCTACAAGATCAAGACGGTGCACCACACGCATACGATTACGAAACACGTCCACCATGGAGGCGGAGGCGGTGACAAATATGAAGTCCTTGGCTACACCGTCGGTCACCCGATCGATATCGGCGGTCACGGTGGTCTGGGAGGCGGTGGTCACGACTTTGGAGGCGGCGGTCACGATTTTGGAGGCGGTGGTGGTGGTGACATCGGCGGAGGCCACATCGAGTACAGCAGTGGCGGAGGAGGCGGTGGAGGCGGAGGCGGTGGTCACGTCGAATATAGCAGCGGGGGTGGAGACATTGGAGGAGGACACAGTTTCAGCGGAGGATTCGGAGGTGGAAGCTACGGGGGCGGAGGTGGTTTTGGGGGTGGTCACGAAGATTGGGGTGGCCATCAGTGAACGAGCTCGTTCCAAAAGTAGGGTAGAATTAGTTTTACAAAAATCTGTGAGAAAAGTTGGTTCGTTGGAACGATCGATGATGAATGGTGACCTCGTCCTTGCATTAATCGCAGGGATTTTTTAATTAAAAAATTATATAACCGTAGTCGGAAGATTGCGTTGGATCTCCTGATAAATTTTAGATTTTGTCCCATCTGGACAAACGTTAAAATTGATTAAATCAGATTATTGGCTATTAATAATGAACTATGCAATCGCAGGGATCTTTGAATCACAAAATTCTATAACTTTAGTAAAAAAATAGTGTTGAGCAGAAAATTAATTATCCGCTCTAGAAGTCTTGAGAAATGAAGGGGCTTTCTTAAAATGCATTAAACAAGATCATTGGCTATTAACAATGTACTGTGCAGGACGAGAACAATTTAGGTCACCAGTTATGTTCTTTTTGGGAGAAATCAATGGCCAGAACGATCGAGTTTCAAGAAACCAACTCGCACACCCCCTTCGCACGACAATCGTAGATTCGATTTAGAGAAATTGTATTAGAAAGATAGACACTTTCTCACATTGACTGGTGTTTCCCGGGGAGTGCCGCAAAACCACACCTTCAACACATATACACAACAAATAATCATCCTGTCTCTTACCTCTCACGTACCTAGTCTCTCATGAATCCGTTTTAACACATCTCTCGCACTCACATGTTGTAAATATTTTGTTACTCTGTTATTTTGTTATTCCACTTGCTGTTATAAATCATTGCATTATTGTTACCTTTGTTGTTTCTGTTAACCGTATGATTTACGTGTCGCGAGAAAGTTGAATAAATTGCGTGTGTACCTGAACATCAACCCTTTAATGTCCTCGAGCAATTCTTCATTTTACTTAATTATTTCTCGACATTTCTTCGATTTCTTCAATTTTATTTATAGTGAATAATCTTCATTTAGAGAAACATCAACCAACCATTCGAGGTTGGTAATTGATAATCCTTATATTCTGTTCCAGAAACATCTATTAAATCGTAATCTACAATTCTACAGCTTATTCGCTAAATTCTATATACAAAATGGTACACTCAGCTACGATTCTCCAAAAATCTACAATCTCCTGAACCGTCTATATCTCCTTCGTCCATCTCTCTTATCCCTAGTATTTTCGTACTCAACATCATCAACAATATACCGTCCAGCATCGGTTCTCCCTTCGGACTCCTCCTTGAATCCATCGTTATCGTTATCATCATTTTCCTCATGCTGATCGTCATGGAATTTACTCGACTGACCCGTACGAATATGTCCACTCTCGGATTGCAAACCTTTCCTATACCCTTCTTCGTAATTATAAACCAAAGTCTCTTCGTTTCGCGGAGTATCGTTCAGTTCCTCGCGAACTTCGTATTGACCGTGTTCTCGATTCTTCGGATTTTGTTGCAAATGATTGTCGTCGTCGTAAGGCTGCGGGAAATAAGAGTCTTCGTGATGATTATACCGAGGACCGTAGATTTTATGGTCGCCCTGAGGCTCCAGCATTGCTAGTCTTTCGCGTTCGCTTTGATCCTCGTGGTCATGGAAATGTTTCGCGTTGTTTTCTTCATCGTCGTGGCGATGATCATGGTCGTGATGATTGCCGTATCTCCAGGAACTCCAATTTTCGTGATGGTATTCTTTATGGTGGGTCTTAGGCTTCTTGGGGGCTGGTTTGTGCACGTGAAGAAACACCACCTTCGTGTGGATGTGGTGCTTGATTATATCTGGCACGTGAATCCTCAGGTGGACACTGAAATTAGGGTAAATGTTGGTATTTACAACGACCTGGTCTCCTAGTTTTAGAATCCAACAATTGTCTAAATTATGGCTATACGATTGAACAAGATTTTTCGTACGAATTCGCAGCACTAATTCATTATGCATTCAAGTCAGCGGCGTCGAAAAGTGAAAACGAGAGTGCATTAGGCGGTCGTTGATCGGCCACCATTATCACGGTGAAAGTGTGAATCATTGCCGCGTTTTATTTTTTCTCTATTCGATGATCGATGAACGGTGATCGAAAATATCAAAGAGAAATTTAATGCTAGATATACTCACTGTTTTTTTCCGGTGCTTCCGTGGCTGGAGATTTGGATGAGCAGAATCAGGAAGAGGAAGTTGAAGACACGCTAGAAAATTGCACTGATGTTAGGAATTATAAAAATGTGCACGAGAATGTCAATTAATAGCAGAATGAAAATTATCTTGCAACAAGAATCTGTAATTCTTTTCACTCCATAGAAATGATCCGAATTTTTCATTTACCTTGTCCATGATTTAGAAAGAAGATCTTCCGGATGAGGTGACTGAGAGGAAGCAGACGCTGCCAATGACAGAGTGACCGACATCGCCGAAGATGCTCCAGCTTTATATCGTGTCTCTATTGTCTTGGAACTGCATCGGACACCGCTGAACCGCGGAACTGCATCGAATCCCACCGAATTTTACGGATCGCAAAGCACTTTCGCCGTTCCGATGGAATCATGCTTCATGGCTTCATCTGCCAATTCGCTCCGAATGATATGCTCTGCAAACACGTATTCACGCGGTTAGCGAAGTTCATTGCCGTCCGGAAATTGCAATCCGTCGATCGATAAACTATCTTTTCTTCGGGTGCGCTGGTTTCTATTGCAATCTCTACGAGAAACACAGACGTCGCTTTGTAAGATGAATATTTCTCATATCTCGTACTTTATTGCATCTTTCTGAAAACTCCGGACAAAATGACCTCTCTAAGAATCCGTGTAAAACGAATCCGCGTAAGTCGAGGACTTACTTAAATAAAACGAATGAATTTGTTCGATTACGAAAAACGTTTATTCAACTAATTCTTAACAATACATAGTCTTAACAGTAACAATACTGTTCGAACGCATTTGTACATCGTTATCACTATCCTTTGACTGTTCGATTCGGCGAAAGCTTACATGCTACATCTACCAAATATGTTTATAATTTAATACGTTTATTAAATATGCGAACACGCGATTCTAGACATCGTACTTCTCGTCGTCGTCTTCCAAGTCCTCTTTCGAGAGAAGGTCCTCATGTTTGTGGTGATAGCGAGGGACGATTTTGTAGATTGTGTGCGTGTGTTCAACCTTCTTCACTCTGTAAGGCACGTGGATGATTACCTTCTTCCTGCGGGAAAGATGAGAGAGACTTTATTTTTTTCTGAATCAATACTAGTCTTCTTATTAATCTTGAATTGGTACAATTTACTTACGATTCTACTGACTGTCGCAGCAGGACGAGGAACATCGCCAACACGACGCCGAACTAAAAAATGGAGGAAAATGTAATGAAGCAGGCTCTCCTCAAAGGAAAAATGTACAAGAAGAATTTAGAAGAATTTAGCGACAGTACAAGGTAAAGATTGATGAAAAATCATGAAATAAGATGTCTTACCAGCAATGTGCACCTCATCTTGTAGAGTACGATGCTCGTTGGCCACCGCACGCGATGGTGTTCGCTTCTGGAAGCGCACTCGAGAAATGGACGCCTTCTGCGAGTCGCCGACACGGACCCTACGTTTATATACATGCAGTTGAAATTACCGAGGCGAATCGTTTCTGAAAGAATACCAAGAAACTCCCGCCACCGTGCAAGGAACACGCTGCATCCGAGTTCGTTCCATGTGATTTTCACTTTTTTCCCTTTTCACCAAAACTCCGCCGGAGCTCGACGCGATTTGCACGGGGAGCCAAGCGATTCCGCGGGCTTCGTCGGCATTCAAAATGGCGAGACACGAAACCGTGCACTGTTCGATCGCGGTCTTTGCACTTTTGCAATTTCTCTTCAACATAATCCCCAATTTATCATTTTTAGAAATTGCAGTGGTGACTTCACGTCGATCAAATACTATGTCAAATGTTCCCAGCAATTATTTATGTAAAATAACGTGGTATCTGAAGAATTTTGTAGCATTGATCGCAGCGATAAATTTCAACATTCGACTTTCGTAGTAATTAACTCCACTAGATTGATTTCACGAGATTTTTCACTAAGCTTAATGAAACAGCGATGAAAAGTTATTACTTGCAAGGAAAGATCGAGAAACAAATGCTTTCTAGAATGAAACGCGAACAGATTTCCAGCAAAACGTTACCAAACGAGGCAGACGTAGTCAAAGAACTGACTGCATATCCAGGAAGCAGTAAACGCGGTTGCACATGCACTTCCTCCAGCTGGGATGCACCCAACCGCGGATCTGGTTAATCAGTTCTTAGCACGTAGTAGCCTTAATTAAAGAAGAGATAATCGGAAGAATAGAAAGCTCGGAGAGGAGTTATGCGTGTGCTGGATGATTAAAAGGAAGAATTACAAAATTCAAGGACCCATTAAAAGGTTACGCGTTAGATGAGGACCGAACTTCTCAATTTACCCCCCGCGAAATTGATATTTCTGAAATTTAGACAAAGCTCATCTTGGTGTATCATAATCGTATTTTTGCTTTAATTAAATGTAAGTTACAATTAAGAAGATCCTCTTTAGGCAATGGTCCTCTTTGACCATACTTCTATATCTTATTACAATTTTGATTCTAGCTTGACAATTTTATTTTCCAAGTATCGAGCGTCTCTAGTATGTAAAGATAAACTCACGTCACTCATTTAAGCCTCTTAGCTTACATAATTGAAGAACGAGCGCAGTAACAGGTAATTTAATCCGTTAATTGCTGGAAAAATGAAATTTCCCGCGGTTCTGCGTGTCGAATCCGTTTCTTCCATTGTAATTGCAGCGTTTTCCTTTTGTACAATCGTTTCCAGCGAAAACCGCGTGCCATATAATTTCAGTATGCTAATAGAACCCGGCGTTTATCACTTTCAACAATTTGCTTTCGTTGGTCTAATTGCTCATTAACCCAAACAACGTACACGCATCTGTAACAATTACGAAACAACAGGCTCGTGGCTATTATGCTCGTTTGCGACAGTAATAGTTCTATCGTTGACCGGCAATAGTAATTGTTTAGCGGTAGCCTAGTTGATATGATGCGATTAGGGAACGCAACGAGTATGGAGCGGACAACATGAGATAGACAAAATAAAAAAAATTGCATTAAAGTTGAATGAAGTCTAAAAAATTTATAGTCGAGCAAAACGGAGAAAACGGAGATAAAGATTTATCTTATCTCGGGGATAAAAACAACAAGGCGATAGAAGAAACTAGAAAGTGTGTAAGTGATTATGAAGCATTGTGGGTTTCCAAATGAGAATAAACGAGTGGATTAAAAGAAAAATGTGTCTACTTTAATAAATTGCTTCGATTTTATCCAACTTTTGTGATTTGTGACTGCAGAGTCATCGATCACGATGCGAACAAAAACGACAAATATGCGAACGAAGAAAGCGGTCTCAAGCCACGAGATTCTCCGATAGACAAACATACGAATTTATCGCCTAATCGCGTCTAAATTAAACAAAAACCGTCCAGCTTTCCACTATTATCCGCCCGATCGTCCGTAAATGATCGCACGTCGTTTTCGACGATTATCCGCCATTGGACTGCGGATTTTAAGCATTTGTTTTTTACTTTCTACGTATCTGTTCCATCTTATAAATAATTAGCGAATGTCTACCGTGGAAACTAAAAGGTTAGAATACAAATTTGCCGATTGACAATTGTCATAGCGTTTTAAGAAGAACTGTTAATTGGCCTGGCAGTGGATTGACAGTGAAAATCACCGGTGAAATGGAAAGCGGAGGGATGAAAAACTGGATGCTCGCTTCTGTGCTTCCACGCTCGATAACGTGACTTGTTACGCCGATTATGCTAGTCGCGGCGATGATCGTTTCAATTCACGGACACCATTTGTGAATGACCGTGTAAAACGACGGAACCGAAAGCGGATCGATTCCCTGGTTGATCGATGATTTATTCAACGGGACACGTGATGTCCGATCATCTTGGTTTCACTATTTCTTACTGCCTTATACGATCGGTTGGGAACGACGATCTTCGGGGAAACGCGTGCTCGAAAGGGAAATAGAAAGGACTTGATTAACCGTGGAATCACGATTGAAACTGTCGTCCTTTGGCGTTATTGGATCTTGTTCTTTAGTGTCCAGTTTGTTGATCGAACGGTGTTCAGGTATTTTGTTATTCAGACAGCCAGCCTACTTGTTTGCAGCCTTGAAGCTTAGGTACACAAGTCTGTTAATCCTTAACTACAATCTGAAAACATTAATTTAATATTTATTTCGCGCATTGGAGTAGTTATTTTGTTGAATAAAAATTGATTTACGATGAACAGTTATGTAGAAAATGACATAGTGGAAGTTGTAGGGAATGGTGTTTTGAGGGTTGAAAAATCGACATATGATTTCTTTGTGTAGAAAGTCTGTTACTTTAATATTCGTAGAAAAATAAGGCGCATAATCTTACAATAAAACGTTGTCGATGAGATTGTACGGGATAAAGGCGCGAACAGACTATTTTAATGGGTGGGCGACGCCCGAGTGATTCGAACGCTTGGCCAAGTAGTGCTATCGCACGCGTCATCTTAATGTACATTTACGTATATAGTGGATGAGTGATTTCAATGCTTGACAAAGTACGATCTCCTTGAAAGAGAGAAACGTGGACGCGAGAGGCTCGCCGTGGGTACTTTCAGTCGCTCATTAAAGTAATTGCGTTCTTTTTTTAATTATCGAACGGTTGGATCCTCTGATCAATTTCAGGTATGCAACGGCCATCACGCTTGTCCACGAAAGCATAAAATTATCATTCTCAAGTACATCTTATTAAATTGTTACGGCGAAAGTGGGCGTTCGTCTTTCGTTACGTAAGGGATGATCTGCGACGATCGGATGGTGACTCAGAGTCACCACTAAAAATTGCTGTACCATTATTCAAAATACTGTTTACACGATTAAATGTGGTGGTATCTAATCAATTACTAAACATTTAAGTATTGTATGACGCATCATCAATTTTATATTCATACAGAGAAAAAAAGCTCATATGGAACGGAATTATTCTAGGTCGAAAGAAATGTTTAATTTTCGAGATAAAATAGCTCCGAGTGCAAAGGGTTAATCAACGAATCCGCAACGACTCCACAGTTGTAAACCTAAATGGAGATTGGAAACTGCATTCCCAGGTCGTTTCTTAAAAACTACACGCAGCAAACCGTTGCGAGCGAACGTGCTGGAACCTCCACATTCTATCCTCCGTACACTTATCGGCGCAGATCCACGGAATCATGACGTAGACTTTAAATCAAACTGCATCTCCCGCAACGTAAACGGAACTCGTAAATCAAACGCGGGTCGACTCCGCTCGCAATTAAGGCTCATACATTATTAACAAAGAAGAGAGCTGTGTCTTAATAAAGAAAACCTACAAACTGAACGGTTCCGTAATCTGGCAGCGATTGTTTTACCGTCGATTCGACGATCTAGGGGATCCAGTGGTGATCTCTTCATTCTCCTTTTCTTCCTTCTTCTCCGATCCGGTTTGCTTCGGAACCATTTTGCTCGCTGTTATAGTTTGATCATTTTCCAGCGTACCCGATCTGTCCGTCGAATCCACGATGGCGTCGCTTCTCTCCCGAAAACTCTTCGGATCCTGTTTAATTTCAGCAGACTGAGCGTGACCCCTCTTATTCCTCGGATTTCCATTTTTCAGCGACTCCCAGTAGGCAACGGACCTTGAAACTTGAGGGCGCAAGGGTCTAAACCCTTCTTCCTTGCTGGAAGGGTCTCCGGTAGTGTCCACACTGCCGTCCAGGTTCAGGTACCTCATCTTCTTGCTGAAGAACTGAATGCTATACCTCGGATTATTCTCCGAAGACCTGGAATCATTGAATCTCAGCTGATCCCAGATCGAAGGCTTCTGAGTGATAGGGTCCCATTTGACCCTCTGCTGCGAACTGGCTCCCTGACTATCCTCACTCGACACTGTCTTCGTGTTATTCTCCCAGGGGAACTGATAATTAGGCGCGATAGGGCCCCGGTAGCTATTCACCTGAGACTCCTGTTTCTGACTTTCCCCTTTCTCGGCAGAACTGGGGTGAGAGTTTGAATTAGGATGACCATTCTGCGGATACTGCACCCTCTTCCTATGCCGAACAACCCTCTGAATGGCCACCGGTTCTCCGTTCTTCAGATTCACTTTGTAAGTCCTTGAAATATGAGGCGCTCTCGATTGACTCGTTGCAACTGCTGCAGCGTGGATGGCTGGACTGGATTTCAATACTTGCGACACTTCGTGACTGGATAACAAGGTGTCTGGCAAGGTGTGACCGGGTTTGATATGCTGACCGTATGAATTTCGAAGAGTGTCGGTTGACAGAGGCAGAGGTTCGTGGCTGATTATGGGAATGTCGGAGTGGCTGACTATGTCGTGGCTGTTTTCGGGGATTGGGGGATGAGGACTGCCCTCGTGACCCACCGCTATCACAGCTGAGTGTTTCAGCAGTTCTTCAGGGGGTAGGTTGCTTTTGTCGAAGGTCGTCTCGATCTCGTTCACTGGCAACGATGAAACGAAACGGATCACCAGGTTGTCGGGTTGAACAGGTTCCAAAAGTCTGATGTAGACCTTCTCGCCGACTCCTGGCAAGTGGAAAGGGCCAACCAGAGGGCCAATTGATTTAGGAGGGTTCACGAGACGGCGCAGGATGTTCACCAACGTGTCGATGAAGTTCTTGTTCTTCGTTACCCGGTACACAGGCTCCAAGTGCACCGCACCCTCGTCGAAAGCCTCCGGAGGACCCTGCACGCTTTCCACTTGATGATCTATATGGTTTTCACCACTGGTTTCGAAGGAACGACCTATTCGAACCAGGTTCCCGCCATTTTTCGGAAGCTGTCTTCGCCGCCGACCGACATTGAAACGATTTTGACGGACCCGAGACATCGAGCGACCTGGACGAAGCTTTATCATCTTGCTTGATGCGCTGCGAACGCTGAAGTGGATGTTAGGGTTGAAGGTCTCGGGTTGCAAAGTGGTGAACGTGATCTCGCTGATGTCCGTGACATTGTTTTTTCTTGGATGCGGAGGTTGGTCCCTCTTTTGTAACCTTCTGGGGCGAGAGAGATGTAAAATAATTATTGTTCGTGTAAAATAAATTATGGAAGTGAAAACTCACATGAAGATCTTAGAATGAAGATTACACTCTGAAAGAGTGAATAGTGGAAAATTGAAGTTGTAAAAGTTTAGCCTCGATCTCTGTTGCGTTTCTTGATTCTTTTCTGACCCATTTACATTTTTATTGCAGTTCTCGTTTTGTTGTGAATGATTTAATACTTTTAAAGAATGTAAGAGAGTCTCAAGATGAATATTAAATCGTTCTTACCTTTCAATAAATGTACAGACCACGATCTTCAGAGGGTGGATTGTTCAAATGTATTGAATTATTGTAAGAGCATTAATTTGTGTTTAATATTCAGTATAATTTGAACACTGGAATTACGGACGACTAAAAGGGACTAATAAAATGAAATTGATTTACTAGTTGCACAGAGAAGAGGCTCGGTACAATCTCTATCCGTCATGTTGACAGGTCCAGTAATTCCATAGTTAGACGATGTGCTAGCTCATAAACATTATCTTCACAATGTAACACGTTGAAAAACGTACCTATCCGGCTGCACGATTTCTGCACGATGAAATGCCGGTATTAATGCAGCACAAACCTGTAATCACACAGATACGTATACATAAGAATCGGAAGTTTTCGTTTCTCAAGTTAAGATGGAATGAGAACGGCGATTATTAGTGCGTTTCGTTGATCTTTATTAAACAAGCCATGGAAAATGGAGTATTTCCGAAATAATATTTCACAATGCCTTTGAATTATTTGTTCACCTCGCGTTCTTAAAGTTTCGTGTGCATTTAATCACTTTAATGTCCTGTTAGGATTGGACTTTCAGTTAACGCGTGAGACCATCCTAATTATTAGAAATCATGTTTATATCGATGAGATAACAAGGTAAACACTTATTTTTCGATATTTCTTATACATATTAGGTTTCTCGGTTATCGGTTTCGCATTTTTAAAAAATGGAAATTAATTTTAAAAATAAATTAATTGGAAAAAATAAAAGTTTATAAATCAAACAATCAAAATTCCTTCAGTCTATTTTCTTGGAAACAACCCTGGAAATCTCTACGCACGAGGGCGGAAGGCATCCGGAGTTTCAAAAAATTCAATTTTTGCAGACAAATCTCTAAGCGAGAAGATCACTTGACACAAAAGGCATTGTTACAAACTCAATCTCCTCTATCTAGTATACTACATCATTCTCTAGAAAACCACAGTAAAATCTCCGAGAATGAAGCACACTTAGCACCGGAAGAACGCGAGGACTCAACGAACAGATTGTTCTCCAAATTTTAATTCAAGATATGGAACTTTGGATTGAAGATGCGAAACAAACAGTTCTCCAAGTTTCTAACGCGAGGGATCCGAATTCAATGATTCCACAACTGTTCACTACACATCTGAGAGACAACGTCTTGATCGTGTCTGGCGAAGCTCACCGTGACCACATGCGCGATCCTCATGATGCTGACCGCACTAGGTCCCACTAGATCACCACACGGATCCAACTATGGGGACCACCGTTCATCGACAACGTCTTTTAAAGCCTCCCCGACGCGACTGGTACCGAGCACTGTTAAACTGGCCCCGACGACATTGTTTCGCGTGTATACGTGTCTTGCCCCGTCTTGCCGTTAGGTTTCTCTAAGCGATTCAAAGACTCGTTCGATCTACCCGGGAGCCAGGTAATTGGTGCATCACACCGCGATTTCCTTTGAAATGACCACGCACGCCGAAAGGGGGAGCGGCTGTTCCGCGAATTATCACAGAGGAAATCGTCAAACGGAGCTCGAACGAGCTCGTCCGAAACTCGAAAACGTTTCAACGCGCATTTTTAGCGATCAAATCCGTCATTGACGATCCTCTTGTCGAGATCTGGACAGTAGAATAATACTGATGGATCCACTAATCCCATGAAATTCTTTACAGATCGGAACGCGGACCAGAAGGACGAGTGACTGACAGCTATTGTGCTTTTCCATAATATATATACAGAGGCCCGTGCTCATCTTCGTGGTCCCTCATGAATATTTTCTGCCGGCCACTACCATCGACCGTCGCCCCCAATGAAAGTGAATTTCCCTGGGCTTTAATTGGCAGCAGCGCGGCGCGGCGCGACGCGGGAAATGGTATCTAGAAACGGTGAAGGCGGTACGCCGAACTTCCAAGTGGCGTGTGCGTACGCATCCCGCCAGACCTGTTTATAAATCAGTTAATTGACGTGGATCGAAAGCTACCGACCGACTCGTCCTGGCCTAAGAAAATCGCGCGGCTGCCATAAGCGGCGCCGCGGGCGATCGGAGAAAAACGAACGGTTTAAAAAGCGCTCATTAAAGATACATAAGGAATAGAATTCGCCTGACATCCGCTCGGCAAAATCCGTCGATCCTCGACGAAGGCTGGAGAAAAAAAGAGGAGCATCCGTGACATGTTCGCGATTCGTGAATTAGCAACCGAGAATGGTGGAGGAAAGCGAAGCGAGTCGCCCGAGGCTCTCGCCATTTTTATCACTTTATCATACAGAAATTGTGATTTCTAGACAAGTTTTACTTTTATCCGGGCTTCGATTCGAATAGAAACTTAGGTCGCTTTCAGTCGTAAATTACTCGACGCGTTCGGATCCTCGATCTTGTTATACTAACCGAGATGACGGGATAAGGATTTCGCGGGATAGATAAATTGATGTAGGGTTTGGTAAATCCGTGCATCCGTTTATCGACTGCGGATCTGGTTAACGGAGTGTGAATGTTCGGGAGAGGGCTGGCGAGATGCGTTCAAGAAGGTAGAAATTTCCAAAAAGACGAACGACTCGGTTTTGTTTTCAATTTGGTTGATAAGATCCGCGGTTTAACGGCGGTTCAGTCTTCAGTGGTACATACTGGGTTTCATTAACAGCATTGCTCGATGGCGGAACGGAAGAACCGACCGTGAAATTCTCGGATTCAGGCAGACGGCACCTGGCTGATGCATTATGCATCGAGCGCCGGTGGATGATCGCGTTGCTGCACGAAATCGCGGTATTTTCTACAGATAGGACGATCGATTATATTGCACAGGATTCTAAGGGTGGTTTTTTTTCGGCAGAGATTCAAGTACACCGTTGTGTTTCGTTTTGGACGAATTCGATTTGAATTTATATGTCTCGTTTGAGAAAGTATCTGTACAGGATTTTACACAGAAATGTTCTGCAAAAGTTCCACATTAAATGCATGAAAATTTCATGTTTCTTCTTAGGCGTAGTTGAAGCGGCGTTTTCCATCGAAGCGAAAACCATAAGCTGCGCTGTTTGGTGCGTTGATTAACGCCGGGTTCCTGAACTGATGAAACGATCCGTGAAGATGCGCCGGCCTGACAGCGTTCTGCTCTTCGTCCTGCGACCCCTTTAGGTAGAATGCCTCGAACTGACCTTCTGGCAGCAGTATGTCCTTCAGAGACTTGTCACTGGGGTCGTACGCTGACGCGTTCATCGTCAGAGCGATTAGGACCAGACCCTGCAAGGTTTATTTTTATTCAACTCGTTAATGTAATGTAATGTAATCAGCAGACTGCGGATTTCTATGTATCCATTTCAGAAGAAAATATTGTAGGAACAGTAAGTTATTTATTGCACAATTATTACACATAAAGAAAGTACGATAGTATTTCCATTAAATTGCAACCCCATTAACGGGAAAAAGAACCTCACAACTGCACTACAGCAAACACAACTTGTTTAACCGTGTCAGATATGTATCTCTCGAATGTGGGGTACCCACTGGTTACTTGTTCAATCGAAATTGTATGTATTAGTGGCATAAACCAACTCCAACCGTTAAGATTTCATCGTGATAGTGTCTTCGGCGTTGCAAACGATTGTTAGCTTACGCGCGTACAGTGTTAAGTTCTCGCTAGCAGAAAATAATAAAAAGATGAAAATTGAAATTATGATACTCCTTTCACCTTTACAATCGTATAACTTTATAACTGAACGAAACTGAATAGAATGTGAACAGTACAAAATAAGCAATATTAATGAATTCTGACATACCATCAATAATGTGAGAGCGCGCGAAGTCATCTTTAGCTTGAGCTCTGTAAAAATCGCCGCTGCAATCGCTGAAACAATCAAATAATTCGCGTGTGCATAAAATAAGCGATTTTTTCTGAAGAAGATGGAAATAAATAGCTCCTCCCAACAATTATATGAGAATTAAATGCATAAAGAATTTCACCGAAGGGGTGTGCCGCAAATAATTCAACGTGTTACGGTACCGTGCTCGGTGCCATAAAACGCCCGGCAATTACGCGAACTTCTTCGCATCGGATTAGTCAATTTCACGAGATTCGGCGGCGTATCTCGTGCTCAAACGCCGTGTAATCCTCTCCTGTGAATCGCCATTTTATGCTCACGCCTTATTAAACACGGCTAGCACAACGAATCGGTCAGATAACGATACATCCATGCTCGTTCGTTGGCGCGAGCCTCGTAACGCTTCGCCGGGATGTGAAGCAGAAAAAGACTTTGAAAGATTTCTAATTGATACGTCGACAGTGCGCTAACTCGCATTCAAATGACACCGCTTGCGGAACGTTCGGTTCGTGTAAACGTTTACTTATCAACTTCATCAACGCTGAAGGAAAAACGCAACCCGCGGTTTCTCATCTTTATGATCAGACGCACGCAACAAGCTCGCGTATCAATATGTTAATGAACGCACGAGATTCGTTTGATTTTCTTTTTCTGCGTGCGATGCAGCGATGGATTTCTTGCGACTTGAACTTGGAATTCCTGCGAGAGTCATCGGTGGATTATGCGATCTTAGTGCGAAATAAAGATTTTTGTGAACGTTCATTTCAACTTTTTTACACGTTCTTGAAAATTTCCTCGTGTAAACAATGTTCTTTAAGAGAACCAACAAATTAAAAGTGTGTGAATAGATTTTTACATATTAATGAACGTTGGCGCACGATAATTCAGGCGGTCTGACATAGAACTGGCTAATTCTACTTTCGATTTCGAAACCGGATCACCGGACACTTAGTTATCTTCAACTAAATGGTAATTAGAGAATACAAGCTTCCAGCTTGATTTTATTCTTTTATTTATATTAAATATATACATACATACTACTTGAATAAATGTTGGAAAAAGAGATTGAGAAATTATGGGATGATTATGGACAGCTGTAGAAGCGAAATTGGAAAACAATTGCCACACTTGAATTTTAAAAATTCGAAAATATAAGGACATCTACATGTTCTCTACCTTCGAAAAATTTAGTAAGTACCATTTTTCTTTCATAATATGTAGGTCCTTTAATAATAAAAAATCGTCTGCATCCAAATTTGACAACAGAGCAACCTTAAAAATTCGACGATATCGAAGGAACTCATTTAATGAAATGAATTGCGTGATAGGTTTGATTGAAAAAGTACCTGGTCCAGTCGGTTTGGGATTCGATGGAGGCGTTTTAGGCTGCGTGGTCGAAAAATTGAACGAGTGTTCATGGTTGAAACTTACCGAACAGCCGTGGCAAAAGTGAAAGCCGCTCCTCAAGCGTTCGTACACAACAGCACGCCGCCCGAGAACGTTTCCTCTATCTGGGCACGTATAACGACCTTGCCACTGTAAGCGCCCCCACGTCGAAGACCAAGATCAGAGCAAAGCTGAGCAGAACAGAGCTGAGCAGAGCTGAAACGGAAGCCGATGAAAGTGGAAAACCAACGACCTCGGGTTTCGCCGACAGCGCTGCTCGGTTTTTATGTTTTCGCGAACTAAATGCTCGTGGCACGCACGCGATTAGCGTTAGAAATCGTTTAATAAGAAACTACACGACGCTTGACAACTTCTTCGAGACTCCAGCGAGGAGAAAAACGCGTCCAGGATTGTTGCGATCCAACGATCATCATGTCGATCGCTGGACTTGCTGAAAATTCCCACAAAATCAGAGTCATTTAGTTAACGATCGGAAAATTTCATCGAAAAGTTCATGAAAATTGTCATACATGAAGAGAATTATTTATTCTTTGTACGTTTATATCTCCAACGCTTTCGAAACTCGTTCAATTCTATCTTCAGAAATTGGCACTATGCACTTTCAACTGTTTATCACAATTTTGCTGGCTACTCGGAGTGTTGTTACTCTGAACTAGAAAATAAAAAAGATACTGTCGGTAAATATAAGAAACTGTACAACAATTTATTTATACAAAAAATCAGGTATCCTCGTTTAAATACAAAATCGAAGAATAAGGAAATGGAATTAAATTATATGATATGCCTTGCTCAAGAAAATGAGACGTTTTACAATAGATCTGTAGTTGCCCGTAAAAATCACTGGATTGTTGACATTATTGTCTAGTGGAAATTTCGTATCCTGATAATTGGTAAAATAATTACAGTCGATCCCGAAATACAACGTTACCCCATAATCAGTCTACAATAAATAATCTAGATCGATCCACCGGAAATGCAATGCTCTACGTATCACAATGTGCACTGTACGTATCATCTAGAGAGTGCGAAACCTCGATTCCAAAAAATTAATGTCATGTTTCGTGTAT
Source organism: Lasioglossum malachurum (assembly GCA_028455605.1). Taxonomy (NCBI): domain Eukaryota; kingdom Metazoa; phylum Arthropoda; class Insecta; order Hymenoptera; family Halictidae; genus Lasioglossum; species Lasioglossum malachurum. The sequence continues at coordinate 27,613,591 of CM052316.1, forward strand.
TCCTTGCCACATATACATACTCGTATGCTAACGCTTAATTAACTACGCCGATTATGAACATTACGTTCCACGTATCACGGGTAAAACACTTAAAAAAGTTTCTTTAGTCATGTCACCAGTACGATACGACGATACCAATATCTAAATACAAGAAAGCTTTACAATGAGCATACCGTAATATGCATCGATAGTTTACAAATGTTTATATTCTCATAATTAAAATATATATATGTATAGATATATTAAACGCTGCGCGCATTTTTTAAGTACATTTCGAATATGGTCGCGATTAATTGAAATCTTTAGATAGTGGTATAAAATTACAAATATTCTATTCACTTGTACATGACTCCATGATACGCCATATATATATATAGTTAATATTTACATATATTAAATATCCCTGGGACGCGACCATGTCTCTGAATACATTACACCGAATATAAATAAAAATCTAGTTTTGTTTTGCACTTTGGAGGCGAGGTAAACGGTGAAAACCATGCAATTGAAAATCTTCCGAACACCGCTTGAATGGATTTCCATTTACTGTTGCGGACCCATCGAGCCTCTTCTTTCTTGAGTTGTTCGATACCCTATAACAAACACGCATGACTCAGTACAGTGTTTAAAAATCGAAATTCATTTTATTTTCCGAGATAGATAATGTACATACAGTTTCGTCATTCCAAATAGCTTGCAACTGTGTTCCCAGCATGACAGCAGTGAAAATGGCAAAGAGAAGTGCTTCGAAAGCCAAGAATAGCAAGAGCACCACCGTCGCAGGTGGACTGAATGTAGAACATTCCTTCCACTCTTGTCTGACGCACGTCGTGAATTGTTGTATACATAAAAATAAAGATTGCAACGACATTCCAGCTATATAGAACTGAAATGCATTTGGTAAACATTAATTTATGCTCCGTTAGTTTCTGAACACGCAGAGACACTTACTGTAAATAGTACAAAATACTTTTGATTATTTTCCCCCACGCAATTGTTTACCCACGGACAATGGTGGTCCATTTTCCTAATACATCTGTGAAAGATGTATGAAAAGAATTAGTTACCATTTGGATTTTATAATTTGTATCGACACATTATATGTATGTAAAACGTTCACCTTTGGCAAACGGAACAGTGATGCGCTCTATCCGGCTTAATGGAGCAGCACTTTGGACATTTAAAAATGACTTGTCCATCCCTAAATCCCATTTGTTCTATCATCTCTTTCGTAGCATTGCCTTTCGGTACTGCACCCTGTGCATAAACATATTCGTTAACATTTATTTGAAATATTTTCAACCACTGCGCGCCCACATTTGTTAATATTGTCGGGCTACCATGTCCCCAATTATTATGTACAACACAATGGAAAAATTACTGGACAATACTGAACATACGGAAGAAGTTCTACCATTCTGGTTTACTTACCGGATCAGTGAACATTGTCCTCAAATGCGAGGCAAAGGCCAAGAAAGTTAACGACTGAAATATCGCAGTGTTTAGACCCGAGTATAAAGTATTTATGGTAGGAATAAGGATTACTGCCATCACGACGAATTCCGCGTAAATGATTAACAGCCATGTTAAGACTGCGCATATAATTCCACATATGTCCTATGAACAACAAACATATCACACATAGTCTGGTAAAAACACAGAAGTAAAAGAAAGAAAGAAAAATATTAGATCTGTCTATACGTACTTTAATACACCACAGTCTTCCGCCGTAACATTTATTATGAACATCTCTTTCTCTTTGAAAGGTGATATAATCGTAATCCATGATTTAGGATTACCACGAATATCCTTAAACATTAATTATACGAAAACACAAACAACGCCGATTAATATAATCATAGTTTTTATTAATGTAATCACAGTTCATTGCCTGAAACGAGTATTAAGATACGGATGAATCATCAGAGTTGTGACACCTTGCATCGTAAAGTGACAGAAAATTGACAAACAGGAATTGACGACAGGAGAGCTTAAAAAGCTTATTAATGTTAACCTCGCAATGAGCTACTTACACTACGTCGCTTAGGCTCGCGATAACTGAACAACACATATTGCTATCCATTCAAATTTTCTTTATTGTATCGTCTCCAATAATACGTATAACATATACAATGAATATCGAGTAACAGAATTGATTTTTCTGTTGTCACCTCTCGCGTAATTGGCCTGGCCAGGTCCATCCATTAATAAACAATCACGCCGCTTCTACGGTGGGCTACTGTGAAATATACGACGGACCCTTTCCTCATAACGGTCCAATGTATATCGCAAAAGCAAACAGATAAACGGACCACAAAACGGAACTTGAACTCGCTATCACGTGTAGATTACGATATTACGATAGTTCGGGTTCTAAACGTCACCGATCCTCGCCATTGAACATTGAACGGTATTACGAACGCACTTGCCATTCGAACGAGACAAATGTTTTCAATGAAGATAATGAAGATGCATCTGCGCTCCGCGCTCGAGAACCTGTTTTGACTTTTGTACACTGATTATATCAGTGCTTTTGTATGGTTCATGTTTAAAGAAAATGGCAACGTCGCATGTACGTAGGGTGTGAAGGACATTTAATTTGGGGACAGGAGGCTTGAGTATTTCGATAGGAATTTCGCTTTCGACATAGTTCGTGGCTTTGTCACGTGTTGATTATGATAGTCCGGTCTCTAAACGTTACCGATGCCCGCCATTGAACGCGATTACGAACGCACCTAGCACTCGAACGGGGCAGATGTTTTCAATGAAGGCACACGGTCGCAACTAGCCAGCGCGCAGCGTTATCCAATTAAACCGATGGAAAGTTCAAAGTGAATAAGAATGGATTGTAAATAATACTAGATAGCACCGGTATCAATCGTCAGATTCGTCAGTCCGTCGCGTTCTTGTTCTTGCATGCGACTGCAAGTTTGACAGTACACGGCGTAGGGTGGGGGCCGTGCTGCGCAGCCATATTGGCTACTTGTGACTTTTGGGAGGAAGCAAGCAAAAAATAACCCAACTTTTCTCGTTTTCTAGACGAAAAAAATGTTGCCTTCAAGAATTTTTCATTGATTTCGCACGTTCCTCTAATTCTAGCGAACACGATTACTGTGACACGTGTGATCGTTTCTACAAGGTCGTTCTTTTTTACGAAAAATGGTATGCTAATGCTTTTGATTAATGGATAGCCTATCTCTCTTACGAACAGGCAGAACTCGTTCGTTCTCAAATTCCACGATCGTCTCCATTTCATTTTCTTTTTCTGATGTTTAATTTTCGTTTCTGCTTTTGTAGAGTTTCTTTGGGTTCGGTCAGTCGGCTGACATAGAGATTACTTTGGATGGTGCAGAGACCAGGAAGTCTGCAGACATCAAATCCGAAGATGGGAAAAAAGAGCGCCACTTGTTATACTATGACGGGGAAACCGTATCTGGAAAGGTAAAAACATCTTTCCTCAAACGAATTTGTTACCTACGCAGGGGTGCACGCATTAACAGAGAATACCATTTGTAGTACACATCGGTTGATCGAATACTTCCAATGTATCGGAGTAGTATACACAGTATCAAGACACGAACCGCATTGTAATCTGAAGTAGTTATCTTCTTTCACTTTCAAAAAAGTCTTTCTTATGTCCTTTATATATTAATTCATAATTTCATCGTATACATATATACATGTACATGTTTTATGTAATACACGAAAAACTGTAACACAACTATTCAGCGAATGAACAATATTTGTAATGAATGTTACAATAGTTAAAAGACATTAACGATCGAATTATTAATTGCAGATTAATATTAGTCTTAGGAAGGCTGGCAAGTTAGAGCATCAGGGTGTGAAAGTAGAATTTATCGGACAAATAGAATTATATTACGACAGAGGAAATCATCATGAGTTCACGAGCTTGGTTAAGGAGCTAGCCAGGCCCGGGGAATTAACGCATAACACTGTGTACACTTTTGAGTTTGCCAATGTAGAGAAACCGTTCGAAAGCTACACAGGGTCTAATGTGCGGCTAAGATATTTCCTGAAAGTGACAATTGTCCGAAGACTTAGCGATATTGTGAAAGAACTTGAATTAGTTGTGCACACTCTTAGTTCCTATCCGGATATGAATAATCCTATTAAAATGGAAGTTGGAATTGAAGACTGTTTGCATATCGAGTTCGAGTATAATAAAAGCAAGTAAGTTGATCAATTGTTCGTGCCATTCTACTTCTATCAAAGGCGTGTTCTCTTACAATTTATTAATCTGTAAATTCTTTTTCAGGTATCACTTAAAAGATGTCATCGTTGGAAAAATCTATTTTCTTTTGGTTAGAATAAAAATCAAACACATGGAAATTGCCATAATAAAACGGGAGACCACTGGTTCTGGTATTGTATACTTTCTCTCATTCATTTAAATCATAATAATTGCTAGAGGTATGCGTGAACCCAAAAATATCGGTCGAGTTCCCACACCTCTAATAATTACGATAGTCGTTGTTATAATTTCAATACTTTATCAATCTTCGCACGCAATGGAGAAAACATTTTGTTTTTTGTATATTCATTAATTGTGACTCATTGTACCAATGTAATAATTAGAATACATATTTGAAGGTCCGCACACGTTCACGGAGAATGAGACAATAGCCAAGTACGAAATAATGGATGGCGCACCTGTTCGCGGCGAATCCATTCCCATAAGAGTGTTTCTAGCTGGCTACGACTTGGCGCCGACAATGCGTGAAATTAATAAGAAATTTAGCGTTAGATACTACCTTAATTTAGTCCTCATGGATGAGGAAGATCGCCGATATTTCAAGCAGCAAGTAAGTCTAGAAGTAGATAATGTTCCAATACATACAATCTCAAAACATATAAATTTAATGTTTCAAGGTTAACCAAAGATGCCATCTACACTTGCAAATATTTATCTGGCTCATTAAAGTAGTTATTTTATTGAATAAAAATTTATTTTTCTTGGAGTTGTACAAAGTTCCATGTAAACAGAACAAATTTTTCCCCTTGAAATGGCCTTGAAATGGAATCAGTTCCGTGTGAAATTCACATATGGACTTTCGTATTGTTTCAGGAAATAACATTATGGAGAAAAGGCGAGAAGAGTAGAAAGTCTCAGACAGCTTCACCCCACATGCCATCGCATTTAGTCTCTGCAGAAACGGGATTTCCACAGGGTGCCGCTCAAAATGGTCCACCATCTGCACCATCCACAGTACCGCCAGGGCAACTGCCATCCAGTAATCTAACCAGCGTAGAAGACGCACCGGCTCCGATAGAAGGGATGACACGCGAAGAAGGGGACGGTGAAGGTGAAAAGGAAGTTAACCCCGAAAGTAACTGAATGTTCACGGGGTTGTGGCAGAGTTAACGAAGACAATGGAAAAAATTTTACTAGTTCAGGGAAACAGTAACACCATAGAGTGGATAATCATCACGGACGAGACTAGTAGAATCGACTAGAAAAATTTCTCTCGCGTATATCGTAAAGAGAGATCGAGTTTTAAGAACAGCGAGAATAAACACGGGAACACCTGCGGGCAAAGTTGTAAATATTTTGGATACCTATAAATAATGCAGGTGATAAATTGAATAAGTAGCCAATTATCGATCAAAATTTCAGATTATTGAGATCTATAGGAAAATATACTACGATGTCTGGTGGAACAGACCTAAAAATGATTAAAAACGAGAGAAAAAGAAAAAAGGAAAAAAAGTAATGTTACAGAAATGAAATAACGCAAAAAGAAAACTACGTAAAAATGAATTATACATAAGGCGGACGATTTGAACGATCGAATTCTTAATCGGTGGTACATTATTGAATGGCATCTAAATGTTACAGTGTTCTGAATATTTTATACAAACTTATTCTGTGTTATACAAAACGATGCCTTCGGCCACTAGATTAATTTCTTGCAATTCGAAGCCTCTTTCTATGACTAACTTAATCGTCATGTGAGAGTTTTATAAATCTGAGATGAATAATACATATACTCACAACACGGCTGCCCTATTTTAATCCATTCTCTTAGTCTGCAATTAATATATAATAAAGGCATTTATAACGGAAGAATGCTTTTACATGCAACGCGTACTGCATTGTCGAGATAATTTGTGGCGAAACAAAGAGGCAACACGTTTCGAGTAAAACTTCTTTGTTAATATTTCGAGGCAAGCCATTGTCGCCATGGTACATTAAGATACATACAAACGGTGCATCACGTACGACATACAGTAAATGTAATATCGATCATTTGGTTTCACAGTTTGATATAATTGTATATACAAATTATTGAAATATATATAAAAATATATATATATATATATATACCTATTACTTTTCTAATAGAATTTGTATGTAAACACGAAGGTTCTCGATATAAATCATTCTAAGGAATGTACGCCTTAGTATGCCTGCTCAATTTTTAGCATGCCTTTATTAATATAAGAGTGGACTATGATAGATTAAAAATGGGATGGCCCCACATGTATTTATAGAATATATACATACAGATATAGATGTATACATACATAGATATGAGTGCAGTATGTATATATGTATGTATCTATGTATATTACAATATGTGTGTGAATATATATATGCATATATATGATTTTTCATGATAACAGTAGTAACAGGCTGGGTTATATATATACACACAGAAAGAGAGAGAGAGAGACACACACCCACATACACACGCATAAGTATCAAGATCGATTGTAATGATACCGAAAATAGTAATGAACTATAATAAGATGTACTCTTCTATCAAGGTAGTACGAACGTTATACTATCATCGATGGAAGTAATGTCGATACGAACGGGAGTACCCAATGTTTTGTACGATTCTATGTTAACACGGGCCGACTGTAGAAATCTTGTTGAGAAAAAAGTGTATGAACGGTTAGCCGCGTGTATTTGAGAATTTTCTTTTGTGTAAATTAAAATTTTCATATTTCAAGCCTTTGTTATTTGTTGACAAGAAAAGATATATTGTGTACAAGCGAGCGAGAGAGAGAGAGAGAGAGACCGAGAGAAAGCGAAGAAGCGAGAACGAGGGAAAAGTAAAAACTATTTGTGAATTATTTGACATGTCAAATATTGTATATACATATACATATTGTCATACGATATGAAACTAGTTGTATATTTTAATGCCCGCATAAGTATATTATATATCGTATACAGTGTGCCTTCGTGTGCACGTATATTGGAAAAGATTAGTTTGTTTATGCATACACCCTTCCTATTCTTCTATATACATATATATATATTATTGGTACAATAATATCAAATTTCTATTCTCTCATTATTCGTAAGTTGTTTTTCCAACATATCCGCATTCAAATCAACAATGTTATCAAAATCATAATCATAATAGAATTTTGATTACATCACATCACATACACACACACACTTTCCTAATTAGATATACTGTACTGTCGCTATTAGACATTCGTAATTTATAATATAAACAAATATTTCTAGGAGCTACGTTTACAAAATGTGAATACTTGATGAATACTCAACTAACGAGGCATTTTATTTTCGAGTTCATAATTTTTTTTTAGAAATAAGATTTATACGAACTTTAATACCGAATTATATAACAAACTTTTTAATATACCTATCTTACACACCAACGATAGTTCCACTTCTATGTAAATTTCTTTTGAAAGGCAATCGTAAATATTATTATTGTAAAGACAAGAAATAACAGTACAATTACGAAGCGCTCTTATTTCATTAAAATTACAATTGTAATAATTTTTAATATACAACAATTATATATATAACTGATACGTTCAAGTGTCATACTAAAATATTTCTTATATAGTAAACGAAATCTATATATATTTTCATTAATAAATATTCGCATTGTACTTTCTCGAAATGAACAGTACGTGGAGTTCAAATAAACCGCCTGTAGAGAGATAAAACAAATCGGCCGCTAACTCGTCGAACGGAAATGCAAGTGCATCCTAATATGTATTTAGTACTACAGATCGCATATACTCGAACCATCATCGTATACCTTGACAGTTGACACGTTCTTGTTTCTCAAGAATTTATTCACACGCTAATGCGCTTATGCATATACGAATGAAGGACAGATTACACGTGTATGCATACATTATGCAAAATCAAATATACAATATCAATACAACTCGCAAATTTATTTGCGATATATATTTTATATATAAATATATTATATGCTATCATATTCATACAAAGTTTAAAATGCATACTTATATCGCATTTTGTATACTCAACTTTGTACGTTTTGCAACTAATGTTACTTAAACAATGCAAATTACTAAAGATAACACAACTTGCTGATATATATATTTGCCAGGTATACATATATTAGATTACGTGGCACTTTCGTATATAAGTTGATTCGAAGATTGTAATAAATAATTGTACACATTACATACATTATTTAACAAGCAACTAAATTACTCGACTATTAATCGTCGTAGTTAACAAGTTAAATTGTACAATCTAAAGTCCGACTAGCATGCGCGTCTCTCTACGCGCAGATCTGGTGTCTGGATAAACAATTATCGTCTGGCAATCGTGTTGTATACTTAGTTCACTACCGGTCAAAGCATCATTTCCAGCAGGTTACCCGATGATGGAAGTAAGGGCAGAATTAATTACGGAACTGAGTGAAAGGTTTTTTAAAAAATTGAAGGAACAGGGCCCACCTGATCCCGGTACGTATACCAATTTTTATTATTTCGTTAAATTGATCGATTCTAACAAAAGAGCAAAATCCAATCCTTGGAGTCATAAGCCAAGGTCGATTGTTTTTCTCCTACCTTGTATTTCCAATAAAAAAACACCAATAACAGTATTGTAATTGTGTGTGTGTACATTTTTCTTCTATACTTTCTAAAAATTTTATTTTAAATAAATATTACATTATGCAATACGTTAATGGAAACATTTAATTAAAGTCATTCGTTGATTAAATGGAATTTCAACAGCATTCCATCCTGCCGACATTGCCAGAGTAGAGAAGAAATCTTGGTTGAAAAGATTTTTGGAGCACAATGACTGCAACGTGGACGAAGCGCTTAACATGTTATGGGAAACCTGCATCTGGAGAAAAAAGTTTGGTGCAAACGGTGAGTATTCTCTAGCTTCTATATTGAAATTGTTATTATATCAATGTTATCTAATCGCAGAGATTACGGAAGATGTGGTGAGAAAAGAGTATTTAGAGGATGGACTGTGTTTCATTCATGGCAAGGACAGAGATGACAAAACAATGTTTGTTATTAAATGTAAATTGTACACTAAGAAAGGCAAAGATTACGAAGAGTTACACAAGGTTGTAGTGTACTGGTTCGAGAGATTAGAAAGGTAACGCAAGATTAGTAAAATATTTGAAATCGTTTAAGAAACGTTAATGCCATTTTTGTCTGCTTTATCGTTTCAGATTTACCAATGGTGATCAAATATCACTTTTCTTTGACATGGCAGACACTGGCATCTCGAATTTGGATATGAGCTTCATTGAATACTTGACCGGCCTTTGTAAAAACTATTATCCGAATTTTCTAAACTATATCATTATATTCGAGATGCCATGGATATTGGAGGCTGCTTTCAAAGTAATCAAATCGTGGCTGCCACCGAAAGCAATTCCGAAGATTAAGTTTGTTCAAAAGAGTAACATTCACGAGTATGTAAGCCAGAGTGACATACTTGTCTCTTGGGGCGGTGCGAACGATTATACCTTCAAATTTACACCAGAAGTACACAATAATATAGATGCTACAATGAATGGCAAACTTGACAACAAAAAGGTATAGAAATAGGATTCTATCGAATATAAAATGTTGAGAGATTATTAAAAATGTTTCAAACTTTAGGTACATTTTGCAGAAGGTTCTCCATTGGCAGAGCAATCGCCAAGTAATTTTGGCGAACAAGGGAATGAAGAAGAGAGTGAGTAACAAAATTTTGAAATCCTATTTATTGGAGGTGTTATACTGAGTCATGGTATTTTGCAGTGTTGTCTGTCGAGCCAAAAACAATCGCGTTCTATAAAACAGGAAATGAAACAGCTGGAACAATCACGCTCAGAAATGCAACATCGGACAAGCCTTTGTTTTACAAGGTATTAGATGATACTGCATTTCTTGCAGTGCCACTGGATGTACGCGAATAGTTTTGCATTATTAGTATTGTTCGTAGGTGAAAATCACGTCCCCCGAAAAGTTCAGGGTTCGATCGAGTTCAGGAGTGATATTGCCTCTAACGAAGCGGGTTGTCTCCGTTGTATTGCAACCTGGATATAATTTACGTAGCCTTGTGCACAATGATAGATTCTTAGTCGTGTGCATTCCGTTGAAAGATGCGAACACATCTGCTCAAGAAATAGCTGCAATTTGGAAGGTAGTGATCACTTTGCTCAAGATTTTCTAAGAAGCGTAAGAGCATACGATTGTTAATTTATATTTTTGCAGAGTGAAATAAAGCCGGAGGAGCATAGATTAGGATGCTGCGATGGAGACGCTGATATTAACGATAAACAAAAACCCCATTCTATACTGTCGTCTGGAATGTCCGAAAACAGAACGATGGACGCACTTTTCCATAATGTAAGTGGCAAATTGAATGTTTTTAAAATGAAGGAAGGAGAATTTCATTGATAATCAAATATTTACGAATTGCAGGTAGCGCAATTGAAAGAAAGTAACGCGAAACTCCGAAGCGACGTCAGTTTCATGAAATACTCACTATTATTTTCTATAATAGTGACTATTGTAATGGCAATGCTGGTTGTTTACATTTTAAGGATTGACATTAAAAATGGAACTGTGGATGATGAAGACTGTCATATTCCCCATATTTAATTAGATACATTATTTGATTTCTCTACATACATGGCAGAAATTTTTATTGTCGCGAATTTATGTTTATTAAGCGATTCCATTTGAATTGATATTCACTTCTTCTTTACTCCTAGCTCGTGTGGTTCTTTTAGCTTTCGAATATTTTTGTTATAAAATGACGCAATTTATTTAATTCTATCCTTACTAGTTCGGGAGCAATGAGTTGCTATTATTTAAGGAATTTTTATGTATAATATATTTATCAGGATGGAGGATGTATTATTATTGCTATAAAAATATATAACTAAATAGAATTATTTTTATAACGTTTTACACATGTTTCTATATACTACTCATATTTAGCAGAGATTGTCTCATACTTTGTGTCATTTCGTCGCAACGATTCCGAAATTTGATTTGTTCAACGATTATTTGCGTTATATATGCCAATTACTCTCTCTCTTTCTCTCTTTATTGTTAAAACAGGTATTCTATAATACATGATATTGTTTGTACGATTTTTATAACTAGAAATATATTTTTCTGTTATACATCTATACACGATAATAAACATTAATGTGAGTCATACCAAAATTGTATTAAAACGAAAACTGAGACTTTGTAGTATTACAATGCTAGACATAATGAACAGCTATATTTATATGTTTATACTTTCTTAGTAATGAGTTTATAAATTGTGTCGCTATAATAAAATCTATATTTACTATTTGTCAATCATTTCTGATATACGTATATATCTTCTACTTTAGGCCAACTACATTATCAGGAAATTATGCAATCGTTCAAAGAGAAAGTATAAATATTATCCTGAACCTTTCAGTAATGTAATAATTGTTCCGTAATTATTTCAGAAACAGAGAAAATCCGTTTCATAACAATCTTACATAAACTGTTTCCTTGATCTCGATCGACAATTTGTTAATAACGAATATTAATGTTTTCAGCGCACTGGTTCGATCTGAGCAATTTTGCAAATTACCACAAAATTTTCATTTTGCAAAATTGCTTGCATCAGATCGAACCAGTGCGCCGAAAACATTAATATTCGTTATTAATCTTACATAAACTTGCATATATTTGATTGAAATTGGAATCATTACATAAACAGAAATATATATTCAACGAAATCAATGGCCGATCATAAATATTAATTATCAATTAAAAAAATAATAACCTTGATTGATCATCGCATATTACATATATATTATCGATCTTCGGATAGACCGAGTTATCTTTGTGAACCGACACCAATTCCAATAAAATACTTCCATCGCAAGTGTATATGTACTTATTTGCAATCTTTTGCTGGTAACGTAAACGTAAGTCCGTAAGTGGGCAGTGGTCCCCCCAAAATCCCTCATTTCTTTCCTTTCCCCGATACAGGAACTTTCCCGCTCTTTTCAGAAGTCTGAAAGAGGTTCGCAACATTTTACGGTACATGTTCAATATTTTCAATATGTTCCCAAAATCCAAGGAAATCTCCGAAAAAGACATTATCACCTTATAGTTTGTTGCATATTCTTATAAAAGTTCTTTGTTAACTTTGTTTTTTGGAAGAATATTTAGAATAATATTATGGAAATATGATAAAACAACATATGTTACGTGAAATAATCATTTTGATCAATGTCATTTTAAAAATGATCGTAGGCGGGGAAATAATTCTGGAATAACATGTTACGTGAAATATTAATTTTGAAAAATGTAATTTTACAAATGATCCTACGCATGGAACAAATAAAATAAAATGTAATTTAAATGTTTCAGAGACGGCCAGGCTCGATTGTCAGGCCAGGTATGGTCACGGAACATTCAACGGCCGGAAGTACCTAAAACGACGGTCGTCCGGTGTAAACACGGACGGGCGACGCTGTGTTACGGCGCAGCTGCCAACGCGCAGCATTTGAACGTTCGCAGTTCGATCGGCCATATTGCCCTCCGGGTCTTACACAACGCCCTCACACGAACGATCGTGAGTTTACTAAGGAAGGCGAATATTTGGAGGTTTTCGTAGTGGTGCGCGAGCCTGGCGCAACGTGGAAATACGTTTCCCTGTGAGGAAAGACGAGTTTCGTTAACGAACGAGATTACCCGGGGTCACTGGTCACGACGGGGACGCGGTACATTGGTGAGTTAACCGAAGCACGTAGCAGAACGGACGGTATTCTGTTCTGTCGCGTCCTCCATATTGATGACAGCGCCGACGGTGATAATTTTCTGAAATTTTTGTCGTTAATGCCCCCTGTGTCCTGAAATCGAAAGCACCCGCGTTGTCTTAAAAGCTTTCCGACAGAATGCGCGGCTTCGGGGAGCCCGGTGTCCGACGAGGGACTTGTTAGCGGCTTCGAGGAGCTAGCCCGGAACCGCTGCGTATTTCCACGCGCTCGCGCTCGTCCATTTCGCATTTCGCCCATGGCGTCATCCTCGTCCGCATTGCTCGCTTCGCGTGTTACATGGCGTTCCATGACGGCAGCGTGTGTCGCTTCTGTCAATCCCATCACGTTCCCGGAACGATAAAACACCGTCTACGACGCCTATGCTGGGGATCTTCGCTGATAGATCCGTCCAGGCCCATCCCCTCTTGTTAGTCAACCACCACCGTAAACTATTTTCCCGCTCAGTCTTCCATGAATGCGCCCGTCCCGTTCCGGTTCTATCGTGCCTTCTATTTCTTCGGACAGATATTGATTTTCATCCGTATTTTCCACACAGGCAACGCGCGCGATATGCCCCCCGTGCATTGCCGCCTTTATTCCACTGGTAATCCAGTGGGGGCTCGCTCATGCTCTACACACGCACGTGCCTCGTATGTTCCTCGACTCGCAAGTTTCACTCTCCGATATCACACTTGCGCATTCTCTCCGTACAACACACGTTTCTCTCTCGTTTTCTTATGATTTCGCCGAGTACGCGAACCCGTTACGTTCGATCATGTTCATTCATGGATCAGCTCGTCTGTAATGAGCGATCCTCTTCCTCGTTGCCTTCAAGTTTAAACTGTTCTTTATCCGGTTACCATTGTTTTTCTGCTTGTTGGATGTCTGTTATTCTTCATGAAAGTTTTTATACACTGGTGTTGATTGAAGATACTTGATTTTATTTCCTTGATCGATACTGTTGTATAAAAGATCTCCTGAAGTTATACGTATCCAATAGGAAAGACTAGCGGTAGAGAAGAATCGTGTAAACTTTAAGGTAATACGGGGAAACTAGGAATCCTGCCTTCCGTATTATGCAATCTAATAGTACTGACCACTCTCAAGTGTTCTATCTGTACCCTTAGCTGTACACCATGCTTGGAGCTTACATTCTGTTTTTCTTAAGTTGTATGTAGTTCAGAATTTAATTTCTTTTAAATGAGAAATGTAGGTTTTGCTGTAATTTAATCTCATTGTACAAGGTGTCTCGCCTGATGCTACTGTTGCAATAACAAATAAAAGCCAATGGCATAAAAACTTGTTATATCAAGCGAGACACACTCTATATTGCTATCCGATAGACTGAATCACTTTTAAACAATATTTTACACAACTCGCATCCTGACTGATTATACTATAAACTGATAGATTTGTAACCGATACTGTTTCAGACTAACGAGAGATAGTCTAATCGCATGATTTAATGATTCTACCATGACGAGTAACGTAGCAACGATTAAGTTAGAAGAGGGGCAAGAATCTGTGACAGAGATACAAACATACTTGGAGACATTTAATAAAGAAATAGAAGGAGGTCAAGGGGAGCAATTGCAGCATGTACAATGTTAGTATTTCATATTCGATTCATGATCATCCTTGTACACCTATATCAGAACACAATCGCTATTAACATATTGTATTGTAGTGCAACAAGTGGAGGGGCTGTCTGGTGGAGAGGAAGGCGGGACATATTTCGTTGACCAAACCGGTCAATATTACTATCAAGCGAACAGTGATGAGACACCTGTGATGACGCAAGTGCAGATTCAAGAGGTAGAGGAAGCCGACGTACAAACCGAAGGAGATGGTTCTCAGGAAGAACAGTATCAGGAAATCGAGGAACTTGAGAATGTCGACGGAGACGAAGATGTAAGTAAAAATGATCTGTCTTGTGGTTACTTTAATAATATGATGCGATAACAATTTAATTAAATCGACAGGGTCAGGTGGCTACCAATGGAAACAATCAAGTTGTTATCAACTCCGGAGACGCATATCAAACGGTTACAATTGTTCCGTCGGATACCAATCCTGGGGAGGTCAGTTACGTGTTGATAGTCCAACAACCAGACTCCGAAGATAAAGAAAGTCGACCAGTGGAAAGAGAGGGGACAGAAGGGGAAGAAGCAGAGGGTGAACAAGATCTTACTGTCTACGATTTCGAAGACAATGAGGACAATGAAGCTCCTGTTGAGTCAGAGGCAGAGGATGATAAAACCAAAATTATCAAGTTCCTACCCAAGAAGTCCCAAACAGTAACTCAAGCACACATGTGTAATTATTGTAATTACACAAGTCCGAAACGGTGTGCACAAGTCTGTCTCAGAGGTGTGCGAGAACCCGGACTCTTCTCGACTAGGGCTGTTGCTTTTCCGAAGCTTCGACTCTTTGAGGATTCAAAGGAACAAAGGGAACTTAAGTATTGAAGCTTCGAAGCCTTCGAATCGTATGAAGCTTTTGACACTCACTGTGATTGTATCAAATATAACTTAGCAGCGAGATTTCAAAGTGCAAATCTTCAAAACAATGTTTCTCTTAATCTAGTAATAATTTACTACGGTTCGAAATTCGAAGCTTCGAAACATTTTCAGGTTCTCGCACACCTCTACGTTTTTACACTTTCTTCGGTGTTCGGTAAGAGAATAATTTGATTTGTTCCACAGGTATCTGTTATCAAGACACATGAAATCGCACTCGGAAGAGAGACCACACAAATGTAGTGTTTGCGAGAGAGGATTTAAGACATTAGCTTCGCTTCAGAACCATGTGAATACACACACTGGGACCAAACCACATCATTGTAAATTTTGCGACAGTGCGTTCACGACTTCCGGTGAGTAGCCCTCCATGTCGCTGTAGAATTTGACATAACGATTATTTTCTTTTCTATGAACAAGAGGATTATAATTTGTTACGACGAAATTCCGGAACATAAAAGCATGGTGATCATTGTTAGTTTTTATTTATAGGTGAACTTGTTAGACATGTTCGATATAGGCACACGCATGAAAAACCACATAAATGCCACGAATGCGATTACGCGTCCGTTGAACTATCGAAATTGAAACGTCACATTAGATGTCACACAGGGGAGCGACCATATCAGGTACATTGTCATGTTATTTCATCGAATTCTTTGTCCTATTTAGATGCATCATGACGCATAGCCACCATTGTCACCCGTTCTGTACTTTTAGTGTCCTCATTGTACATACGCTAGCCCTGATACATTTAAGCTCAAACGACACTTACGAATACACACTGGAGAAAAGCCATACGAGTGTGACTTTTGTCAGGCGAGGTTTACTCAGTCTAACAGTTTGAAAGCTCATAAACTTATACACAACGGTACGTTGGAATTCTAAAATATATATACCGATACATTTGTTGCTGTTTGCAATAATATTGTCTAATTTTAGTCGGCGACAAACCAGTATTTCAATGCGAACTGTGTCCGACAACGTGCGGCCGCAAAACAGATCTCAGGATTCATGTACAAAAATTGCATACCTCAGACAAACCTTTGAAATGTAAGCGCTGCGGAAAAACATTCCCAGACAGGTACGCGTGCAAGACGTGCTCTACGCAAATACGAAACGACATCATATTATTTTGCCTAGTAAATATGAGGCACTTCATATTTTTTGGTTTTGTAGATATAGCTATAAACTGCACAGTAAAACTCATGAAGGAGAAAAATGCTACAAATGTGATTTGTGCCCATATGCATCAATATCTGCGCGACATCTTGAAAGTCACATGTTGATACATACGGATCAGAAACCTTATCAGTGTGATCATTGTTTTCAATCATTTAGACAAAAGCAACTACTCAAGCGGCATTGCAACCTTTACCATAATCCTACTTACGTTCCTCCGCCACCGCAAGAGAAAACTCACCAATGCCCTGAGTGTGAACGGCCGTTCAGGTATGTTCGCTCGCTATCTCAAAAATTATGTTACACCGCAGTGTCTTTTTCATTTCATTTTCCTTTAACGTTAGGTTTACCGAGCACTAAAACATTACTGTATAAAAATAACGAGAAGGCTCTCTCATTTGAAGTTCCGTACGCGATCGTTTTCCGATTTAGTCCGGTAAACCTAGCGATAAGCGGCAAAAATGAAAAGAAATACGATCTACATAATGTGCGTTTCTACTTCAGGCACAAAGGAAATCTAATTCGCCACATGGCTGTTCACGACCCTGAATCGTCTCTGCAAGAGAAGCAACAGGCGTTGAAGATGGGCAGACAGAAAAAGATTCAGATCATAGACGGGCAAAGGGTCGAGGTGATGACAGGTCAGAATCATGATTGGACTGATCTAGCTTTGATTCACTTATATGTGTACGATTGGTAAACTCGGTAACGCGTTCGTTTAAATTGTATTTCCAACAGAGTAAAATTCTTGACACACATATATGATGAACAAATCATAGGAAACATTGCGATCACAGGGACACTTACGATATGATCTGGTTGCGCTCAGGTCATTGACTAATATCCATGTGTTGTGTTATGGTAACAGGTGAATTAGCTTCTAAACTTAAAGGTTACGAGGAGGAAGAGGAGGACGAGGAAGATATGATGGCGGTCGAGGGAAGCGATGGTCAGCAGTACGTTGTGTTGGAAGTGATTCAACTGGCGGACAATCAGGGAACCGACCAGGTGAATATTTTGAAGATCGCCTATTTATTTCGCCGAGCTGATTTTATTTTAACCGAGCACGACTGTACATTTTGAGTAACAAGAGAATGACCTTTTAATTGCCACAAACAATTTTTTCATAATTTACATTGTTTGCAGATGGCTGTCGTGGCAAGCGAAGACGGGGACCTTGTAATGCAAGATCCTCTAAGTCAAGAAAGCGGCATCGTGACCGGCACAGGGGAAGAAGGAGACGAAGTGGAAGAGGAAGATACCGAAATGGAAGAATTGAAGCTGGAGACTGGAACGTCCACGAAAGGTTCGTCTCAAAACGCGCAAAGTGATCCAAAGTTGCAGAAAGAGATGGAAACCTGTTTCGGATTTGACGAGGTATGTGATTGTAAAATTTTTTCTTTTTTTTTTGAGAAATGAAATCATTAAAAATTTGTACAAATTAACTCTTGATGTCGCAGGAGGAAGAAGACGACGAAGACGAAGGAAATAGCAATATCAATATATTGCAAACGATTTCGTAATGAGAAGAACACAGGCGAGAGGACCTATCTACAGAATAGTCAAATGTTTTTTCGTCTCTCTCTCTCTCTCTCTCTCTCTCTCTCTCTCTCTCTCTCTCTCTCTTTTTCTCTCTCTCACAGTGTCAGTGCACAAACTGCGAGTGCAGTGTACTATTAATTTTCGAAGACTCTGTGCATAGCTCCAATGAAGCTACTTTCAGGGCTAGAGTGGTCCACATACATGGTACAAGAACTCTTTTTTTGCCACTAGTGCATTAGGTGTATCTAATAATTTATGAAGGAACAGTAGTCTTGTGGTTTAGTGAAAATATCAATCGAGTGTACAATTATAATAATGTAAAATATTATTTTACTTTATTATCGGTGAAAAAAATTAACTATCTCTTTTTTTCGGGAAAGATCGACTTAAAACCGGCTAAGCACGTTACTATTGATGAAAAGAAAAAATAATAAAACAAAACAGATTATATTAAGAGGATAGGTTGACATAATATTTTTAAATCGAGTTATTTAAAAACTTTAATATAAAAAAAGCATGATGCATAGTAAAATGTTTTGAAATCGGCTGGACACCAGTCGTGATTGTTGGGTCGTGGTTTAACAAGGCCGAAGTTATATGATAAAGTGAGGCTGCAGTGTAAATAAATGCTTTCCATTACACACCTCATTTTATAGAGACAAATACAGTGTTCTGTGAATGACTAGAATAATTAAGGCGCTGAATATTACGTTTTACAACGTGAAAACAAGATTTTCATATACATAGCCATGTATATAAGAATTGGTAATGACGAAAACGAACGATTAGGAGATTTTTCCGTTTACCTGAAAGATGTTACATTCGTCACTGTATATAGGTATTTCGTAATAATAATAAACTGTCATTTTGCAAGTAAGTACCTACAAACCGCTATTAATGATTCTAGTTACACGAAGCCGAACATTTTCGTTGACTAAAAGTAAGATTTACGAACTCCCGAGAATAACCCAATGTTGAGTGTAACGTTACGATTACCAGTGTGTTTATCATTTTATCTGTCCCTTCTTTTTAAACATTTTCTTTGTTGTCTTGTTCGTGGAACGAGCCAATTGAAAATATTGTCTTTAAACCTGGGTTTAATACGTGGATATTAAGAGAAAGAAAAAAGAAATGCAAAAACGAACGTTTATTAAAACTATAAAGTCATCACATTTGGTGCAGAGGAAAAGATGTGCAAAAAGAATTTGCGTTACTGTTACGATTGTAGTATAATGCGATTGTGTGATATGCAGACACGACAGTTTTTGCATCGATACGAATTGATCTATAGGTTTCAATTGTAATCGATTTATTATTGTAAATGTAATTTAACACGCAGATTTTTCGTACACTATTGCACGTAAGTTTATGCTATGTACCTCGACAGAAAATTAATTACTGTAAGAACAACAAAAAGAAAAAAAAAGAAAAAATGGAAAACAAAGAACATGTAAAATTTTTTTACACTCGTGCTGTAAAGTTGTAATTGAGTGACTGATAATCATTACGTGCTCTACGAAACGAAGCACTTTCATACATTATCCCAAAGAAAAACGGTGTAGCATTTTCTCTATAATAAACGTTATGTCATCGACAATGTCTTTTGACAATCCTTCAGTAGTTTAATCTTCGACTTCTAATCGTTCACGTAAATTATTTATTATGCGTTTTACAGTGCTGTTTCTGTGAGCAGTATTTTTAATCAGTTTTGCATCAATCCGATTTCACCGATTTTCGAAAGTTTACTTGACCTATCTTATCGCCGTAGATAAAACAGTTGCGTGACGGTTCTTACTTTACCGATACCGCATACATCAGTTTTCTATTTTATCGATTTAAAATATTTGTTCGAATGAAAATTAATTCCTCTAGAGTTTCACTCTGTTTTACCATGTTTCGACGGTTCAAATTCCTCATGATTGTCAGGTTATGTTCAAATCGCTTCAACATTTTCAAATAACAAACGAATCGTCATGGGAGAAGAGAATCATTGTATGTATTTTGTAGAGCGGAAGAAACGTTATTGTCGAATGACAGTGAGAAAGGGAAACAAATATTGCGGCGAGCATCAGGAGAATTCACTGGACGCTTCAGTAGATGTAGATGATGGAGCTAAGAGAATAAAATGCCCACTGGATCCTACTCAGTAAGTAAATATCTTCTTCTTCATCGCAACATCATCTTTCTTCGTACGTATAAAGTCTAAAGACCATTTACAGTACGTGCTATGAATCGCGGTTGTCCAAGCATTTGAAGGTGTGTAATGCTAAGCGATTAATTGACTCACAACCTTCGTTTATAGTCAAAGGAATAAATGTGGATGGAACGTATGAGACACCGCAGCATATACCACTGTCTGAGCTGAATCAACTTGTTGTAGACACAGTCGTTGAAAAAGTGAAAGCTGCTCACAGTAAGAGTCTAAGCAATATTAGAAATATATTGGGTTGGAACGAAAGTTCGTAGCATTTGTAAATTAAAATTGAAAGCTAAAATTCAGATATTTATTCATAGATTTATTCAATATATTTTCCATTCTGTTCGATTGCTTTTTGCCATTTTCGAGGTAACTTCTCTTAATTATCTTCGATTCTTAATTGGAAAATGCTACGAACTTTCTTTCCAACCCAATACTTCGCTGAAACGAGACATTGAAAACCTGTATATTATTTTCAGAGAAACTGCCGTGCTTCTCTGAGGAGGTACTACAACACGAGATACTCCAAAGCAAAATAAATGACGAATCCTGTGGCAAAGCTGTTAAGAAACACCTTTTACAAAATGCATCCTTGCTCTCTCACTTGGAGCGCGCGGATCTGGTGAAAGATGATACATGCTTCATTGAGTTCGGAGCAGGCAAAGGCAAACTGACTTATTGGTTGGGGCAAATAATAAAAGATAAAAAGGACAGTTGCATTCTATTGGTGGATCGCTCGAGTCACAGACACAAGAGTGACAATAAACTCAAAAATGGAAAATCTCCTCTGATGATACAAAGAATACGAGCTGACATTGCTGATTTGAAACTGAACAACGTTGCAGAAATTCAGAAATTCGATTATAAAATTGGAATCGCTAAACATTTGTGTGGAGCAGCTACAGGTAATAGTATAAATTCATTTATTTGCTGACTTCTCTAATTATTGCATAATTTTGAAAAATCTATGGTACATGGCTAAAACTTTTCATTTAAGACTGCAATGTAAAAGAAAATTTCTATGCTTTCTTTTAGTGCAGCACAATTATTGAAAATCCTATTAATAGGCTTCCAGTAGGTAAAGTGTTAATATAAGAACGTTATGTTACAGATTTAACTATAAGTTGCTTACACCGAGCAATGCAAGACAAACCTATCTGCAACGTAAACGGCATAGTAATTGCATTCTGCTGCCACCACAAATGCGAGTACGCGTCGTATGTCGGGAAACATTATTTCGAACAATGCGGATTCACGTCATCGGAATTCCCAATTTTATGTAGCATAGCAAGCTGGGCTACTTGCGGATCTAATTGCAGTAGGCTGCACGTGGATTCGAACAAGCAACGTGATTCAAAAAACAAGTAATTCACCTCATGTTTTTCTTAATTATCTCTTGCAATTGATTACACTGTTCGGCAAATTCTCAACTTTAATTATCATTTATCAATTTTAATAATAATTTCAGATATGCAAAGAGCTTGACGTCAAGCGAAAGAGAAGCTATCGGCCGCAAAGTAAAGACTCTGTTAAATTGGGGACGCTTGGAATTTTTGAACAGTATCGGATTCGAAAGCAGATTAGTGTATTACACTACCACCGATGTGTCTCTCGAGAACATGTGTATTGTGGCTACCATGAAACAAACATAACCGCGGCGAAAGTTTTTGGAAAATATAATTTAATATACATATAAGTACATTTGTCTTAATACTATATTACATTTGTTATTTATGCTAAAGGTTACGTGCATTTCAAACGATATGATCGTACCAATAATCTCGCGTGTAAATTGCGAAAGCAACAAGATCGTCCTTAGGCGTGTCCACGGCAAGAGTCAAACGCGTTATGTTGCCGGCCTTTTCTTCAACATAGCTAAAGTCATCAAACGGAAGCAGCTTCGTGTCCAGAATACTCGGCATCAATTGACTGTTTGACAAATCGTCGTTATACGTTGCGGTGATTTTCACGCTGTTGAACCTAACATCATCTTCCTGAACAATACCGCAAGAAGAAATGGAGCTGTTGGAACACTGTATCAACCCGCATACTCGAATCCCGTTTGCGGAATTTGTTTCAGCATAGTGACGACATCCTTTGTAAACCAACGCACGATAGTGGTTGGATGGCGACTGGCTGAGCGTGCTGTTCACTTCGATGTTGCAACAGAAGCCTGCGTGGCAGAGGGTTCGGTTGAACAGCGGTCCGTTTACAACAGCGGATTCGTAATCGTTGAATATATCAAGTTTGAGCAGAACCCCGTGAACCGGCGGAGTCCATAGGTCCGTCACGTAGCAATTGCCTCTGTCCTCCAAGGAACTTTGCCTCTTTTGTTCTTTGCTCTCTTGTCTCGGAGCCTTCTTTGGCACCCTAGAGACCAACATTTTCCTGCCGTTCGTGTAGGAAAGCGTTGCATTGGCTATTCCATCGCGACCTGAAAGAAGAAAAAGGTAGCTAAATGTTCAGAAAAGAAGTATTTTTTTACCATTGACTTTATCTGTTCACTCGACTAAAATGATTAACAGACCTGCAAATCAATTAAGCTTATAATGCAGCGATATACGCACCTAAGTAAATACCGCTTCCCGTGTTGGATCCTAAGGGATTGTTGTATCCAGAGACTAGAAAGTTCACATCCTCGGCAAACGCCCATCCGAACTGTATTTGAATGGCTGAAAGAACGATCGAGTTGCAATTATGGTCCTCTAAAATAACGTGATTAGCAGGCAGCGGATCTTTATGCAGAATAAAGAATTTCTATTTACCTAAGTTGCAACAAACTGGAGTAAAGTAGACATTTATTTTTTTTCTTAAATTTTTGTAATGTTTTCACTGTTTTAAATTACACCTACTCATTTTTCCCATAAATGCATAAAATCCGCTGTCTAGTGATTAGTCGATAAGGGAAATTACCAGTCAAGAACGGTACTTCGGAAAACCAAGCTGTGGTGTATACGAAATCCGTGATGCCTAGATCCCTCGTCATGTTCAAACCGGGAATCGAGAAGAGTATATCGAAGCAAACGGACGTGCCAAAACGGACGCCGAAATCGGTGTCGAAGGTAACGATCTTTGGTTGTTTGTCAATGTCAAAGAAATCTTTTTCGGCTTGTGTGAGGTGTATTTTGCGATATCTGTGAACACCGTGTTCAAGAATTTTTCGGATATTGACACAGATCAACTTACCACAACAACAAATCAACTTACCTGGCAACTATCTGTCCGTTTCGATCAAAAACCACGTTGGTATTGTAATAGTGTATCTTATCAGCACCTAAAATTTTCTCGACAAGGTTCACCACGACGTAAATCTTGTTCTCTCTTGCCGCACACGACAACATCTTCATCACCTGCGAAAATCAAAAGAAGAGTTCACAGTAGACTGCGGATCTTTATACAAAATAAAAATTGTTTGCATCGATTGGAAGAAATACAAACTACATTGAATGTTGTTCCTTCCCTTAGTGATTTTAATAGAGGAGAAATCATAATTGCATAAATTGAAATTGAATAAATGCATAAAGATCCGCAGTCTAGTCATAGCAAATATAGGAGATATTTAGGTGAATCACCCCTTAAATTTCCTCCACCTGTAGTCGAGCACCCTGTATATCGCGTACCGTGTCATTTTAATTGGAAGGATGAGATGGATACAATGATAAAAGTTTCGTAAAAAAATCGCAAAATTCGAAAAGTTTCAATCTTTTGCTTCGCTTGCATTAGTGCGAGTCTCACCGATACTCGACCCCTCTGACTGATGCCAATTGGGATTCCCCTAATGGTGGGGGATTAAATTCTAGTGTAAATCACGAAAAAAGGTGATGTTAACTTACCTTGCTGATGCCTGCACGATTTTGAGTGCATGGGGTGTATTTTTCCTGGGCGGTAGGTACGAATGTCGTCCAGGAATCCACTTTCGATGGTTCAGGGAAGTAGAACGACGTTAAACCGTCCTCCGGGAACACTATGATGTCAGCACCCTGTAAAATATAAAATAAAAAATGGAAGATATCCCAGAAAAAATGACAAATCGATCAAATAAGAAAAGCTTACCTGCAAACTCGCGTTTTTGATAAACTCCGCGTACAGTTTCGCATTTTCCACCAGAGTTTCTGCGCTGTTCCATACTACTTGCGGCGTGTACTCCACCACAGCTCCGACGTAATAGTCCTTTTTATCTTCCTCTGGCACCTACAAATCTTAAACGTCAGGTTTCTGTTCGATTTCTTATTTTCGAAGTATTCGTAAAGTACCTGTTGCGACAGGTGCACGAGAGCCAGTACAACTCCCAAGAAACTAAAAATCCGACGCATTGTTAACTAGCTGTAGGGAAATCTGCAAGCAAAATCAATAAACTGTGATTCCCATGGTCTTCTGAATCGTGGAATAGTTTTAGTTCCTCGCACAGAAATCGCTAACACAAATGCGAAAGGCGTCTGTTCGTCGTGGCACAAGATATTACTCCTTCCCGATTTTGCACTGAACGTCCCGGCGCGCCGCGCCCCGCCTCGTTTCGCACGCTTTTAAATCTAACAGTCCCCTCCCATTTTTGGGTGCACTTTACAAAGAAGAGCTATGTCTGCTGTGTCAGTCTTGACCCCCAAATTTGTCCGATTTACGATATTCCTCGTAGGAAATTCGGGTGTACAAAGTATTCGTACACCTTTTAAAAACGAATAACTTTTTCAAAGTTGGACCCAACAGCTCCAGTTTTTTTTTGAGACGTTAGAAGAAGTTTATTAGCTAATGTGTCAATAATATTAAAAAAAAAATTGTTATTGGTAAAAATTGCGAAGGGAAAAGTAAACCTTCTATTACAGGAACAGATAAAAAATTTAAAAATCGTGACCTTTACTTTTTTCTTCGCAACTGCGACCAATACCAATTAAAAAAAAATGATTTACACATTAGCTAGCTAGTAAACTAATCCTTTTAACGTCTCAGGAAAACGCAAGCAGTTGGATCCAATTTTAAAAGTTGTACGAATACTTTGTATACATATACACTCACTGTGGTTCTAAGAACAGCTATTGAATAAGAGTAAAATGCTAAGTACCGTACTGGTTTTGCTAAGCGTACAAAGAAAGTTCGAATTTTTCGATTTTGGGATTACAGTAATCACTTACCCAAGAGTTGTAGTATCCCCTCACTCCAGTTGGACAGTGTATCGGATTTCTGAGAAGCCCTTATGTATAATAGATGCGTTATCAGCGCTCGTGGCATTATCATCCTCTGTCGTCTATTGCTACTGTATTGACCGCTGACCATATCATAATCAATAATCATTTAAAGTCCGAGATAAGAATGATCTAATTGTACTCACTTACAATTACGCGTGCGAGTAAAACGTATGCCGTTCGAGATAAAATATTTTCGAACAATCAGGATCTTCAGTCTCGAATGATCGATTCGGTCGCTTGACACTTTCATTGGCTCTTTCTGTGAACAGTTTATCGAAATATTTTCATCGTAAAACGAAAATAGAATTGGATAGGATAAGATTGGAAACGAATGACATATAGTATTACTCATGTATACCTCCAATACATGCAATCGCATAAGATTGAATCTGCAGACGGTATTTTATATCGTTTTAACCATCGAGAAATTGATAGAATCTCACGTATACTTTCTCAAGAGTACAATAATGGAGCGGTTGTTCGAATAAAAAAGAGTTTTACAGAATTCTTAAGCATCTTACATTACATTCTTTCGTACAACGCACTGGCAAAGTCCACGATTGTCTGACTATTGAATTATGAGTGTCTTTCATATATTGTTTCGCGTAAAGATCTGTCATTGTTAGACAGACAAAGTAAAATTGTCTGCATCAACAATTGTAATAGTTTATAATCTACAGCTGTTGAAAAAGACAATATCTCGCTGGCTGGAAAAAACTTCTATAAAAAGCCCCACAATAAGAAGAAAATTTCTTCTCTTAATAGTTTTTGTATATGTTGTAAATAATCTGCCAGCATTATTGCATTCGCGATGTTCCTTCTGTTTTGTGTTCGGCCTACTCATTTCTCTCCTATGAATTAATAATATAATAAATATGTATTGTTTTATATCTCGAGTTCAATAGTTCAAGAAATTAGATTGTGAAGTAGTACTTAACGACGTTTTTTTCATATGAAACAGGGAAAGATAATAAACTTATCAATCCATTATCGTACGATTCAGATACGCAAACATTGTATGCAATGTATTTTTCAAAATGCTGTTAAGCTTCCGAAAGTCGTTCAAATCGGATCGAACTAAAATTGTGCACGTAGGTTCATTTTGCATTAAAGACTCGAAAATAAATTTCTCATAATTTTAGATCGGTAAGGCAGAAAATGATAAGAAATTATTTTCACAAGGTCTCTACTGATGTAAAATTGATGACAACTGATATATTCGCTACCGCTAAACTAGGAATCGTCACAAAACTGTTTTACTTACAACGATAAGATCGATGTACAGAAATCTAGATAATCTGTTGCCGGTAATACAGAACAGGAAACTATTTTTAATAAGTAATATCGCCTTAAAATGCTTTAATTTCATTGTATGTTACATAAAATGTATTCTTATATATGTTAATGACGGCTCATTAAAACATTCATATATTCCCCCGATCAATATACTCGCATGTTTATATTTACGGTCTGTTCGCACACATTAATGGGCTTTGCGTAATCGGAGAGCCAATACCACGAAAAGAGAACACCGCATCGAGTCTGACCAGCCAAGAACGTCGCTAGTTATCGAAACATCGTCAAATGAACAGCACACAGTCACTCCCTCGCTGTCGATACTTGCTCTCTGAAAAGTTCCTCGGTTTCCATCTACCTGATGATTATTCCCACATGGGTGATCGAAGGTGTAAACGTGATCGACTAATATTCGGCGTTCAGTAAGTCACGATACTATTTCGACCTATATTTAAACAGTTGGATCTAATATTATCCTCCGATCTGGAGGAGCAGTGTTTCACATTTCATTCGTCCTCGTTACCTGGTAATTATATTTTTCTACAATTAACCAGTGCCGCGTGTACCGTTACATAACTGTTCGCTGTAACATTACAACGAATCGAACCGGCAAAGTTACTTACGCTGAAAGTGTCGGTTTTGTCTGCGAATCGGTTTGCCACATTGTTCCGGTCGATCGATACCAAGCTCTACTGTTTCCCGTGTGTTTATCTTTGTGTATAAATGCATTCGAATAGAATAGCATATAATGATTAAACGAATCTTACGAACTACTTCGCAAAAGCCATTAATGAGACAGCGAATTTTATGCATTTATGACAAAAATGGGCAGATGTAACATGTGACTCCGAGGCGTCACTAAAAGTAGCTGTACCATTATTCAAAATATTGTTTACATTACATATATATATTGAATATGTCGGTATTTAATCAATTACTAAACATTTAGGTATTGCATGAGGTATTGTACCACAATTTCATATCTATAAGATTTAAAAATATCATAGGAGATGGAAACATTCTAGATCAGAAAAAAATGTTTAATTTTCAAGTTAAAACAATAGAAAATACCATTATATTATTTTTGCGATCTATTGAACATATTAAAAAAGACAATCAAGTGTGGAAGATGTGGAAGTGTTCTACCTGAATTGTTCTTAATATGATTGATTGGTTGGAAATATAATGTAACAGAATTTTTACACTGTTTTAAATTACACCTACTCATTTTTGCCATAAATCGATAAAATCCGCTGTCCATAAATGATACTTGAACCGAAGTCGTTCCACGTTAAAATTTGGAGCACGCAGCTCCTCTTCTTCGTCTATTTTCGGATGACATCATAGATAAAAACTCTGTTCTCTGACGCAGGTCTTATGAAAATGAGCAGTTGAACTGGTAATGTGAATGAACTTTCCGGACCGATAGAATCATGTGACTAGTCCATGGACTGCTGCCTCTCTCACTCCTTTAGTTTGCTGCCACGTGCCAGGTAGCGGCAACCTGTTGCTACCTTGTAACACGCGAAAAATGTGCTCGTCCAGCACCGAACGCGCATGTGTCTATCAAGTCAGGCAATTTTGGAGGCGGAAATGGTGCGCGATAATCGGTCTAATAATTATAGTGACGTGCGTTGCCTTGGTACTGCGAATGTCAATACAGGAGACGGAAGAAATCTCGAGTCGTGACACGTATATGGATAATGTGCAGCCACAGGTGTATGAACATGGTATGTACATTCTCCTGACATGCAGCAGGTGTACAAAGTATTCGTACACCGCTTTAAAAAGGAATAACTTTTTCAAAATTGGACCCAACAGAAACAGACCATTTGCTATTTTCAATCAATTATATTTCATAAGAACCTTGAACAATTTAAAAAAATTTTCATTTTATTTAGTTTTTCTTCGCAATTGCGATTAATGAAAATTTAAAAAAAACCTCCAACCTGTTGGGTCCAATTTTAAGAAAGTCATTCGTTTTTAAAAGGTGTACGAATACTTTGTACAGCTAGTACACCTAAAAGATATTCTATCTCTTTGATTATTTCGTATAAGAGAAAGAGAAGTCTAGAAAATGCACGGTTCGCTGCAATTGATGCACACGAGGTTGTCGAGGATGCATTCGGTTGCTCAGAAAGTCAATTTCATTAAATCAAGCTTGGTAAGCCAATTTCATTCGATACGGTTAACATACTGAGATGAAACATGAAACTTTACGATTGACACATAATGCTTCGTAAAAAGTAATCGAAAAACAGGTTTTAGTGAATGATACCGGCGTAGCTCCGTTATCTGATAAGGCGTGCCGTAAAAGAGCAAACAGTGATTCACAACTGTTATATTATTTGTATAGGAATTAGGAAATTATTTGGAAATAGGGGAACGGTATAAAGCATGTATGATAAGTATGAAAATCTTGTTTTTCTACCACGGTATACGGTAATTCCCGATGGGATAAACGACAATTTCATGTGCATTAACTTAATGTTAGAGGCGAACGCGAGGGAGTTGCATTATGTACACACAATGACTAGCCTACTTTCGCAATGTTATTACAGGTAATTGCATCGGTGATATTATCGTGTACAGGACTTTGAAATTCCTTGAAAAAATTGTGAAATATTCATGAAAACGTTCTGTAGCTGTTAATCATTTTTATTGATGCACTTCAAACAGTGTCAATGTCAACAATCGAATTTTCAATCACTGGAACTGAGAGTGTAATATAATTAGACCGCTTTATAAAATTTCTTAAAATTTGTCTAAAAAATATTGAAAATTGTATAAACATCCGCGGTCTAGTAATAACATTGACGATGTTTGACAGACTTCTTTGCCAATTTCGAACGCTATCGATAACGTCATGTTTTTACTGCTGTTGCAGTTCTGAGCACGTGGTACAACTTTACTTCCGGTGAGTTCAGACAATCGATCATTTTGCGTGCTTGTCGTTCGATAACGTGCGCGATTGATGTTTGTTATCGGGAAAGAGAAGGTCATTCGGATCACAATGTCGGGTTGTTCAGAATGTCGAGATTTATAAGATATTTCAATTTCATCAAGATATAGAAGGCAGAAATTTGATTTACAGTGTAAAACGAATAGAATTTTTAGTGGCTCGTGCAAATATCGATATTTTTTTATTAAGAACGGCCGTTGATAACGAACGTTGTCTGTAATTCCAATAGCGTACCTGTTGCATGTTCGTATGAAATCGAATATGCACATACAGATGCCACGGATTTGTATACCCCAGCACGGAGTTTAAAACAGATCTAAAAGATTGTCGCTAATATTTTATTCGGGGCTGAAACTTCATTTCGGAAGGGGTGCAAACGTCCGTAACCAGTTTCTGTTGTCCGCTGTCTATTAACCCTTTGCACTCAGAGCTGGTTTAACTCGAGAATTAAACATTTCTTTCTAGTTAGAATAATTTCATTCTATATAATTTTTTTTTAATTTTATGGATATGAAATTGACATAATACCTCATACAATACTTAACGTTTACCGATTAGTTAGATTCCAATATATTTAATGATGTAAGCAACATTTTTAATGATGGCACAGCAACTTTTAGTGGCGCCTCTCTCTCAGAGTCACCATTCGAGTGCTAAGGGTTAACTTTCGGAAGCTTTCGATCATTTCATGCAGTTCCTCGTGCATCAATGTTATTTTCATTTATTTGTTAACCTACATGCTACTTTGACAAGAGCAAAGATAACAATTTTAAAGGATCTGTACGTCCTTCATTTGAACCATATCGTTTGACCCATCTGGTAGTTCTGGTGTCAAGAAGCTATTTGAGGTGTACCAATGATCCGAGGAATCTAATTCAATTGTGTCACGTGACGTGGCCCGTGTTACCCTGCTTGCTAGATCACGCCGCCTATGATAGCAATTAAGAGCATGATGAGTTCATCGGCAACTACTGAAGCATGCGTTTGTGATTTGATTGTAGGCATTCCGTGGTACAATGGAAAGAAATTATCGCCAAATTCGCCGGAATGGGAGCGATACTTGAGAGATATTCGAAGAGATTGGATATTGTGGAAGTATGACTCGAACAAGTCTTATAACCTCGAGGAACCGGAAGTGGAGGACCAGTCGATGGGACAAGCGCAAGTCATTCGGGATATTTTCAAAAACAGGGTAATTTTTCATATTTCACGGGACAAGATAAACATTTTTAACGAGGTACAGTGACTCCCACTAATATTCGGACACTATTAAAATTGGTTACAGAAATTGGTTTGTTACACAACGTGACCAAAATTTTTGAGAAAAATTGCAATTCTGACCAATTGCAATTTTCTAAAAATTCCTTTTTCCATGCCGCAGGAAGCTAATTACTCTAGCTTCCCAAAAAAGTTCAAATCGTGTAGTCCAATATTGAAAAACTTATCGTTATTTGAGACCGTCCGAATAGATATTAATGGGAGTTCCAGTAGTTAGAAGCGCATGTCAGACTCGCTAAGAGGTTCTAGAACGAGTAAAAGGATTTCGAGATTACCAGAAGGACCA
Organism: Lasioglossum malachurum; assembly: GCA_028455605.1. Classification (NCBI taxonomy): domain Eukaryota; kingdom Metazoa; phylum Arthropoda; class Insecta; order Hymenoptera; family Halictidae; genus Lasioglossum; species Lasioglossum malachurum. The sequence continues at coordinate 27,645,079 of CM052316.1, forward strand.
CGGGTTTTGTAAAAGCTGGCGGAGTCGCTAAGAGGATTTTAAGGTCATCAGGGGTTTGTTATTCGCCCTAAATAGATTGCCGAGTTACCTAATAATAAATAAGATACTTGTGCCTGTACAAATTTCTTTTTTCTGCACAGAGTAATGGCTTCTTCGTGGAGTGCGGAGCCTACGACGGTGAAACACGAAGTAACACCTTGGTCCTGGAACGTTTCCTCGGTTGGACAGGCCTACTGGTAGAAGCGGATCCTCTGAACTTCAGCAAGATGTTACTGAAGAACAGGAAAGCTTACCTGACGCCTACCTGTCTCGCGATACAGCCGTATCCCTCGGTGGTACGAAAGTTCGTAGTTTGTCGCAAGCTGCTATTCCACTTACAATAACACATTAACAACGTCGTTCAATAGAACCTTTATTGTTGATTCTTCATATTCGTTCAATTTGCAGAACTCGTTCCTAATGGCAAAGAATGTGGGACGTCTTCACGAGCCTAACGCGACTGATAGTCATCTTCCAAACTCGGCAGACGTGGCTCACAGTGGTCGGCACGTTTCCGTGCAGTGCATTTCTTTCATTGACCTCATGTTAGCGCTAAATGTCAGCACTGTGAATTATTTTAGCCTTGACATCGAGGGCAACGAGCTTCAGGTGTTGAAAACGATTCCGTTTGATAAAATTAATATCGAGGTGAGCTTCCACGCTTTCTCCTGATCGTTAGGCGTGCAATTTATTCCGCGAATAGTTTTTTTATCAAGAAATATTTGGAATTAAAACTTGAATTTGCACAACTACATAAGTCTTCAAACTCGCATCTGACTTCCTCCTGCCATTCCGATCAATATTTTATTTTGTGGTGGCAAAACGAAGTCAAACATATTATGGAAATTCTAGAATATTGTTAACGCGTTCTTGTAACATTACAGACTCTCTCGGTGGAGTTTTCGCACGTTGAAAACGGCAAACGTGATCTGATCAATTTCATGGAGTCGAAAGGCTACAACGTCTACTCGTTCGTCGTGAGAGCTGATAAATTAGCTCACGATATAATATTCGTGAAATATAATTTACAGGATGCTGTTCCATTAGAGTGATCTCTTAGTTAGCTAAAGAAGTTATTTATTTGTTAGTTCCTAGTCTGCGTTGTTGCACAGCCATTCCTATAGTTGCTAGTCCGACGTACCAATTTATGTTGACTGCCACCGTTGGTCACAAGTGATTTAACAAACTTATTACAACAATCTGCAAAACTTGCAATCCTTTGGTCCGTGATCAAACTTCGTAGTTCCGGTCCGATAAGCTGAATTACATTGACTCCGCACAAATCTACGTCGTGGCGGTTTAACAATGATCGCGATTAGTTTTAATAGTAATAATTTTATTTTACAAAATATTTACAAGGAACATACATTTCGCATAACAAAATAAAGTGTCTCTCTGTAGGTACTCCATAGGACTCCGTGTCGGTGTAACGTGTCTAAACGAAAATAAATATATCTTGCAAAAATAATTAGGAAAACGAATGGAGCCACTAATCCGTGCGATTCGTTACAATTCTCTCTCTCTCTCTCTCTCTCTCTCTCTCTCTCTCTCTCTCTCGGCGTGTTTCCCATCGATCCGATTACTCGATCATCCGCGTTCACCTAATTCCCGAACAGGGGAGGAACATCGTTTACTGTACACTCGTTACAAACTACTGGAATGATTCAATGTGCAATTAAAGCGACCCGCTACTTATTGCCACCCTGATGAGCAATAAATTTCGATGACTGCGAATCTTTATGCAAGTTTTGATTAGAAAAAAATGTACAACGCGAGAAGCAATCCTTTCATTGGTTAGAACGACTCCTCGTGGTAAAAATAATTCATTCTTCGAATATACACGTTTTCTTTTATTTCACAAATTTTCTAGCGCACAGAGATCCGCAGTCTGGCGATAACAAAAATATTCATTTGCGCTCTGTCGTTATCCATAAGTGCGTAACATACTTAACCGTTTGCACTCGGATGCGCCATTAATAGTTATTATTAAATATATTATTATTAAATTTATATCCAATAAAAAGCACTAAACGTATTGAATATTTTAATAAATTACTATAAGTATTGAGGTATTAAAATCATATAAAATAGAAATATTTCAGGTCGGAAGGAAAATTCGGTTTTCGAATTAGAACAGTTCCGAGTGCAGAGGATTAAAGCTTTCGGACTAGCCGTCTTCGTTCACCATTTCAGCCACTCATTGGACAAATAGATTAACTATTTTCGAATTTTGTGAAGATTTTAGAATTTCCTTGATCATTGAACAGAGCTAGAAAGAAGTTTTCAAAATCAATGTATACTATTTGATCAATTTTCTCAATCGATTTGGCAAATGGTGGGCCATCAGTCGTAGTAAAGGGACATCGAACGTGATTATGCGACACATTGACTTATCGTAACAGCAATCGTTATTGGGAGCGAGGAGAGCGTTCAATTGTTGATTGTTAGTATATATTTCCCTTTTGTTTCGGAGCGTTCATTGTCTCATTCGCGAGAGAATTGTTAACATACACTCTTGACGTTGTTACAGTATTAAATGTGTGCGATCGACGCAGTGCCTTGTATTATACAAAAATAGTAATAAACGTATTCGTTCTCGTCGATTGTTCTCGAATGCTTTCGATTTATAGTTAACCCTTTGCGGTCCAAGAAGAAGATGGACTATCATCGTTAGACTGCGGATCTTTATGCATTTATGTATTTATAAAATTAAATGATTTCAGATCTACAAAGACTACTACCCTATTTCACACGAATCTACTTCCTTAAAATTTGCCTACAAAAATTGAAAATTGCATAAAAATCCGCAGTCTACTAATCATCAATGTGTGATTTTTTCATGAAGCAAAATCGATTCGAACACAGTGCGATTTCGTGTTCACTTGTTCAGTCTGTGGCTGTGGTTGCGGCTTTAGATACAGACTTCGCGGGTCTGATTCTGCTAGCGTAAGTATGGTATACTTACGGTTCACGTTTCGCTCGGCAGGATTGCGGTTGCGGTTCCAACTCCGTCGAGTGTTGGCGTTCGGATGATTGTGGTTGTGGCTGTTCTTCGCGGGTGTGTTTGTTCGATTGAATCAAATGATACAACGCAGTCGATTGTTATAAGCGTGCTAGAGGGATGATGTTGCGGGTGAGATGATCGGCTATGATTCGAAAAGTAAACCCAAGATGATACTCTGGCCCGCAAAGGGTTGCCGTACGGTCGCTCGTTTTCGTTATGAACGGATATTTTCGAACGTGGCTGATAAAATTGTGTCATCATCGGTTCTGTTGAAGGACATTGGCTGTCACGAATTGAAATCTCTCCTCTTACTACCGTGTTGCTTCTGTCGGTCCAACTTATCGGCGACCCCGTCAGAAGAATAACGAATCTCTGACCCCTAAAATGTAGTAACAGAAAAATCTCGGTTAATTAATATTAATCGAGGGGCGCAGAGATTTAATACGTCGACAAGCGGTATAGGATTTGAGGACACGTTTGGTGGCCTGTGGCAGGCATGGGCACGGCTGTCTGGGACTTTGGGAGCGACTAGACCACGCCCACTCCGGGCACTTAGTGTAGAAACAGCGAGAGACTGGTCAGAGACAGCCATTTACCTTTAAACTGGCACGTCTGATAGTCTCTTAGACTAGAAACAGGGCTTTACGTGAGAAGGGGAGGAGCTCCAGGCGCAACAAGTCCACGCCCACTTAGCTCGGTTCATGCAGAGAGAGACACAAACCAAAGATCGAGGTTCACGCGATAAGGGGCGGGGTTATCGAATCCTGTGGGGCTCTTGGAGCAAGGAGACCACGCCCACGAGGGCATTGTATACGAAAAACGAACAATACAGAGTTTCGAGCTCTCTATGCCCATGCCTGTGCTATATACTCGCAGGTAAGACTCTGATCTACACGGTTACTCTTGAACAACTCTTTCGTAAAATTTGCAACGATGCTTCGTACTTCTTTTTTTTTGTTTCTGTATACTGTTCTTTACGGCGTAACAGGCAATTATGCTTACACTTACAAGCACTCGGATAATTAAAGCTCTATCGACCGCAACGTTCGGTTCCTCAAAGACTCTCTACAAACTAGAAGTATACTCCATGGACACAGTTCCTCCGTCAACGAGGAGATCAACTGTTCTAATACTTACACGGTTGCTTAATTAATCACAGTTTGCAAAACATTTCTAAGCGGTCTGTCGTTCACGGTTTCACACTTTGTACTCGTACTCAAAATCATTTAGAACTCGGTTAGAGGAGATCGCTTAAGAAAAGTATCCTCGAAAAAGGACTCCGTAAAGTTGACTGAAGAGGAAATTAAATGTTTATATTATGTTTACCAGTTTAGGTAATAGGAGTCTACCGAACTCGTAATTGAAGAGCTGGTCTGTGAGAAAGTACTGCCAGATTCTGCAACAAGTGGTTATGGATCAATGTTTGGTTCTTGCGCTTTAGGATTTTATTCGTCGTTCGAGGAGAGTCCAAGAAGTAATTCGTGATCATTCTTTTAAGCAGGAGTGAGGCGAGATCAATTTGATACTTCCAGTTTTGGAATTTTTACTGTTTTAAATTACAGTCTTCTTTCGCATAGTATTACTAAATACCTCGGTGGGAGACTCAGAAATCGTAGAGGTATGTACTACGTTCATTGTATATAATTTAAACTATATTTAGTGGTTTAATTGACAAAATAAATAGTGGCCCTACTGTAAATATTCTTTTAATCAGAAAAGTTTCACCAATCCGTTGGTAAAGGTTACGTAACGAAATAATCAAAAGTAACACTATTCGTAGAGAGGAAAGTGACACTATACGAGGGAATACTGTAGATCTGTTCACATTTGTGATGAATGCATAAGATTCGCAGTTCAATGATTAATTATAAATGTAGCAGAGCAACAGTACAATCTCACCGAGCCGATTACCGAACGAACGACACCGGTGCTACGGAATGGTAACGATCACAGTCAATCAAACACGTGTCAACCACCTAAATCATTCACACGTAACTCTCCCGGTTCTTCCTACCAGCGGCCTTCCCGCTAACTATAGTCGTCTGAAGCTTAATCTGTTTGTCGTTGGCCACGTGGTTGCACGGTACCTTCACGCTGGAGCTTTTGTTGCTGCTGTGTCTCCTCCAGAAGTCTGACTGGTTGCTGCTACAATTCGTGGACCCTGTCGTATAAGTCCCAGTTCTGTCCGATGTTTTCTTCTTTTTCCTCCTGTTGGGTCCCAAGCCGCACAACCTGAGGAAACCCTCTCTGAATTTCGTGGACATCAGGTTGTAGAGGATCGGGTTGATCGCCGAGTTCAAGTACAGCATTACTCGACAGAAGTACAGCAAACAGAAGTAGTTCTCTATGCCTAGATCGATGATCGTCTGCGCGGAGACCACCAGGATCCACACGGTTAACGCTCTGAACGGCAACAGACACAGGAAAAAGCACAGCACCACTGTCCCCAGCATCAGCATCACCTGTTTGCGATACTTGAGCAAGTTGTTCGACGGTCCTCGACTGATCGTTGGATTCGCCATCAAGTGCAACGCGATCACCGTGTACAGAACCACCAGGATCAACAGAGGGATCGCGAAGAAGATGATGATCGTCGTCAAGAAGAACGCGATCGTCCAGTTGTTGTTCGCTACGGTGTTACACGTCGGGATGTACGTGCCGTCTATGTCCTCTTCCACCTCGTAGTTCACCATCAGCAAGATCGGGCTGTGAACAGAGCATTCGGGAACACTACACTTTGTCAAGTTAGATGCTGCTCTAATCGTGTCTTCAGCCTGGACTATCAGCGCGAGATGCTAACGCTTGCGTTTTACAGAATCAAATCAAATCGGAAATATTGACACTAGGTTTACGGAACCCGCCAAAGTGACGGGTTCTACTATTCTTAATTTGCGAGTATTAAGTTTGTAAAGATGCTTCCCTGAGGAATTATGTACCAAATTTATTTCCTTCGGTATTATATTATTGGAAGAATGGCCAAAAATTTGGATAGACACTTTCTTGTTATGTTTATAGAATAATGTGAAATGGTTATTTCTAGAGCTTCGTCAACCTAGTGTTAAATAGTGTTTGAAATATTTATTTCGATGAATATTGTCCAGCCGGGTTTGAAAGCTACCATCGAAGAAGCTCTCTAGCTAAATGGGCAACTAAAAATAGCCTGAAAGTAAGGGTCGACAGAGAACGTTGCTCGAGGCGGTATCCAAAGCTAGCAGAAACTTAAAATTTCCTTCTACACCTGGTTTAGGTACACGCTCGTAACCTCCATCTCTTTGGACTTGTTCGCTAATCATATTCCTTTACTATTAATTTTCTACACTTCTTATCGTAACACAGGTCGTATCGTCGGTACATTCAATTCGTGTATCAAAGATAGTCCCAAGTAGCAGAGGGTTTAAGCATCGATAAATCCGCAGACCCTATGAATCCGTAATGATTCAGACAAAGTTCTCCTCCTGTTCCGTGGTGTCAGTCCTCCTGGTCCCACCGAAAACATTCTTAAACCTCTCTCCACTGCAAGTAGCAGCTCTGAAGAGTCCAACAAATCCTTTTCTAAATTTGCTGCTCATCAGATTATACAATACAGGATCCACAGCGCTATGTATGTAGCACATGATCCTGCTAAAATTCAGCAATGCAAAGAACGCATCTTGATCAATGGCAGCGATCTGTTCCGCTGGTGCGACGATGATGAACAGGATAAAAATCCGGTACGGTGTCAGGCAGAGGAAGAAGCTCCCGACTACTGACATCAGCATAGTGATCACGTGTCTTTTCGCACGGGCGTGGTAAGAGTCACTGGTGTTGCTGGCTGACGAACGATCCGGCATCAGATTCTTGATGATCACCGCGTACAGGATCAAGAGGATCAGCAACGGCACGAGGTAGAACAAGAGGACCAGGAGCAAGAAGAAGACAACGGTGGCGGTGGTGTCGGCCATGGTTAAACAGACTGGGACAATGTTCTTGTCCTGGTCAGTCTTGCTCTCCTTCAGACGCATCTCCCGGTACTGGGAGACCCAGATTATGGGACTGGAAGCAGTGAAAATTAATGTCGGGCATCCGGGATCCGATCTAGCCGAAGCAAACGGTTAGAAACGACTCTTCGCGGAGCGAATCGATCAGTTTTTGACGTCACCATCATTTTTTCTTCTGGATGAAATATGTTGTAGTCTATGAGAAATTAAGGGTGGGGTCTAAGTATCATCATATTGCCGCTATAGAATTAGTTTAAAAATTACAGATCTTCGACGACGTGGGGCGACGTGAAAAAGTGATCGATTCGACATGGAACGACCCAAATAAATTTTTCCATGTTGTTCGTTTCATTCTACCCGAATGAGATGCTCAAGACTGGCCGATGAAGATTGAAGAGGTTTTCATACGGAACAGTGAAGTGAACCCCATACTTTGACAGGGGAGACAGGCAACGGGAGAACACAGTAACATGAAAGCCGTTCGTAGCCCTTCAACCAACCAACACAACCGAAACGCTTTCCGTAAGCACGAAGCTCGCGATTCGAATAGTGTCTCGCGTCAGCTACTCTTTGTCAGTCGAACAAAGATAGAAACGACTCCGTGATACACCTGCGGTCGTTGGAGAATTCCACGACGGTGGGTTTAGTGAAGCGGACAACAAGTTGTTAGCGGTTATTCGGTCGACGGGTGATCGACTGCCACGCTATTCTCGAATGCGAGTTTCTCGAACATTGGGAAACGCAGTTTCGATTAAAGGACTCGGTGGGATGGATCCTCCAGTTGTCCGGCAGAAGATTTCTCAGTGGAATATACGTTTTAACCCTTAAAAATTGCTGTACCATTATCCAAAATATTGTTTACATTATATTAAAGATGTTGGTATTGTAGAAGGCATTATGTCAATTTCGTATCCGGCAAATTGAAAAAATCATGGAAAGTGGAAATATTCTAGCTAGAAAGAAATGTTGAATTTTCCAGTTAAAACAGCTCCGAGTGTAACATTCACTTTGTTAGTATGCAACATACACACAGGAAAGTGGATAATGGGTCTGACCATTGGTTGACGTTTTCTACTTAGAAAAGTATGAAATTCGTAATTTCCTATAATCTTCTTGATTCTAGCAATATTATATAGAACATAATTATTAGTAATATATATTAAATCCAAGCAAGATACGGGTACTACACCGAGCGAAATCTCCGGAAGATAGATCGCGGCCATCGCAAACAGCCGAAACTCTAATTTAAGTAGAAAGCGCCAGGGTTGCACAGACATTCTTCTCCGGTCGCCCTCCAAAGTGAAAATTCTCGAAAAGAATGAATCTCGTATATCTCTCCGTCTCAGTTGGAAATGCGAAGTAATTACTATGAATCACTGGCGCGCAGCTCTCCAAGGGAAGGAATCGTCTCCATTATTTTGTCTTTTTTTCGCGCTCGCTTTAGGGAAAGGCAGATTGCTCGAGGATGATAGCTCTCCCACACGGTGAAACAGAATATCCCCTGTTGCTTCCTTTCTCGTTTTGGCATGGACCCAAAGTTCGCGTGGAAAACGACACCGTGATATTGAGTTTCCTTGGACACACCGGAGAGTGCAATTTTCGGTAATTGCGACCGGCCGATTTCTTTTCTTTCGAGACTGGAGAACGGATACTCCCCGTGGAAGATACCGAAGAATTTTCTGCTGAGGAAAATCGCTTCGAAATTGTTCCGTTCGACGATTCTGTGCCCACGCTATACCGCGCCGAACTTCCAAATTAACGAACTTTAATCTACCACTCGGCTTAACAATCGGCGAACTTCGGCTCTCATAGTTAGTTCTCTTCGGTGAAAGCGTTATTTGAAGCGATTGTTTTAGGCTGTTGCAGATTATCGATAACATATCGCTCGCCAGTAATCGGAACCTCTTCGTCGTTTATAATTTCTTCGAAAGAAGGAGGCTCAGCAACAACCTAAAATATGAATGAATCCAACAAAAGCCGAAGAACTCTCGAAAAATATCTTCACCACGCAATTCAGTCTGAACATCGTCGTAAATCTCTCGAACACCTCTTTCCAGCAGGATTAATTAAAAATCTTTTTCACGCACAAACAGTTTGGCAGAATTACAATCTGTGAGATGATTAATTAAGAAAACGGATTCGCCGATGGATCAAGTTGTTCCCGAAGAGGTTCCCTGAACTTTGAAGAGGCCACACGTCATTGTGTCAGCGGCAGCAGGGAAATTAGCTCGTAGATCAAACGCGAGCCGAGTCGAACGAGCGATCCATCAATCGTGGATCCTCTGCCTCGAGATCCCCGAACTATTTTTCGACGAGATTCCACTGCACATTTATCTTCCTTCGCGGCTAATAAACAGCACAGCCATTCGACTCCCACGCGGAAGCAACAGTTGCGTTCCTCCCGCAGTTCGATTCCGGCCGATTTTCCTGTTTGCCGCAAGTTTTATTACCGTGCGGAAACTTTCTCGCGTTCACACTGTCGCGAATATCCGGAAACTCGTTTTTCACTCCGCCACTGAGACGATTATATACGTAGACAGCAAGAACACTTCGGTTGCGTCTTCTCGTCCTTCAAAGTTTGATCAAATCGAGAGGAAGAATCTTAAGAACTCTGCGGGAGCCGTTTCGTTCCTCGCCGGAGAAATTGAAGATTTTTTGAATACACTTCTTGCCGAACAGAGTTTCCCCGGATACTTTCTTAGAATTTAAATTAAGCCGAAGTTGTTCCCGTACTTGTTTGATTGTATTTCCAACTCGTTCACACGAACCGCCGCTACTTTCTGGATCGTTCGGGCCGAGCAGATTTTGTTAGAGAAAGAAAATTGGATTGTCTTGTCATCTTGCGAGACTTTTATGAACTCCTCGCAGGAGTCCCTCTTGCTTTATGAGAGGTTTGTTTGCTGAAAAAACGGTGTATCGCATCCACGGAAATCAATTTCATTCTTCATTATCTGAGTTAGTTATTTCACGCGTTATTTCCACTGTCTCTTATTGTAGATGCTTTATCCAGAGACATTTTATTATTTATTTCAAAGGGTCGAGACATAAATAATGTTGGGAGAATAAATTGCAACGATGCATTTATCCCGACGTATCAGATAAATGGCAATAAGTCATTACGCGTGTCGGCGAATATATAATAATTCATAACGATATAATTGGTGTTCGTTGTGTCGATGAATAAAACAAACTGAAATGAACATGATTTATGACAGGACCCGATAATCAGACAATTTCGTTGCAGCTGTGAAAATTGGTCCACGGAGAGTTAAAGGTTCACCGTCGTGAACTGTGTTCGAGTTTAGTGGAACGTGGCTATAATATCCTGTTACCTTTACCGCAGAGTAAACTTCAAGTGGAAATTCTGGCGATCGATCAACCGGACGACCAACAACAGGCGCCTTTGTATCCTGCATAGCTATCACGGCTACGAAGAGATGGAATATATGTATGCTTCTTCTGAAGAATAAATAGTGTCTTCAAAGGTCTCGGACAAAGGGCGATCCTCGAGGAATTCAAGACTCTCTTAAAAGCGTTGCCAAAGAGAATATCATTTTGTTGGAACCTTCTTCCGCGAACGGATATTGCAATCATCCACATAAGATGCGTTTGGAGGACCTGCTTGGAGATTCTACGCGATTTATGGCTGATAAGATTAGACGCGTGGCTCTCAGCCATCTTCCTCTCTTTGTCATTATTAACCCTCATTCGTCCCTCTTAAGAAAAACTTAAGATCTAAATGTTAACTCATATACTTTGGTATTTAATCGATCGTTTGCCACTGCGTCAATTTGAACGTGTTAAACGGAGCAACAAGTGTAAACTGAAATGATATGCTTAATCCAGGAAAAAGTATGTCATTTAATTTGAGATGACTTTCAAGAGAAAGAATTTCTGTCCCCTTTCGATTAAGAAATGAGAAATTTATGAGCGTGTTTTTTGGCGCATGGCTAGACGGCGCCAAAATTTCTCCATGAATTTTTCTGTGATCTCTTAATCCGTGGAGAACCCGGATTACGTGATTTGATCCTATAGATAAAGCTCCGTCGACGATCCGAGATTTCCGGAGAACTGACAGTTTCTAGGAACGTATATCGAAGAAGTATAAACTTTGGAATTTCGTGGGACAGTGTCTCCAACTTGTTTCGAAAGGTGGTGCTTCCCTGTTCTTAAAAGTTTGCGTAACGACGCGAAACAGAAGTTCCATCGAGTCTGGTTGCAATGAGAAAGTGCTATTACTGCAAACCGAAATGTTACCGAAGGAACGAAATCGTCAATAATAACAAGTTCAGAATCGAAATGGAACTGACCGAATAAAATCGTGGTAAAAATGAAATTACTGAAAATCGAAATGAAATGGACAGAATCGAATAGTCGAAAATGAAAACCTGACATTCCTGACATTCTACGTAAAAAGGGGCGATTCCCGAAAAATTTTCATTGGTCCAAGCCCGAGGATCACCAGAAATTCGAAGGACTCGACGAAAGGACGAAAGAATTCGATTTTTAGGCCGTAAAGTCCACGCGGCGAGCGGTCCTCCATTCTACCTCGACTTTGGGCTGAGTATGTGTCCCTATAATATGTACATGTATACATATGTGTATGCACTGTGTCAGGGTTGGTTTGGGGTGCGATCACGTCGTAAAGGGAATATTACCCGTAAACCACTTCTTGGGAAAAAGCTTTGTCGTTGGTTACACTATTCCGTCTTGTAGCCGAACATCGGCATCAAGTTCAAAAGATTGCGGACCTGCCGGATTTATGGTTGAAAGGGGATGAAGATTTATCAGAGATCCTGTTATCAAAGATCTCGTACGGGCCTCAATTCGGTGATGTAACAATATCGAAGATTTGTCGATGGTGGGGCTAAAAACGAATCTCGCAAATCGAATAATCCCAAAAATTAATATAAAATTTCAACATCAAGTATGTCATAATTTGACGTTTATGTGGATGTTTATGCAATTTTCAATTTCTATAGAGAAATTTTAAGAAAGTGGCATAAAATATAATCCTATTTTTAAGGGAAATAAGGGCTAAAAACAGCGGTGGATTAAATGAAAGGATCGAGAAGGAGAACAATGGACACAGATTACAATGGGAGCTATTTAAAAGTGTTGTGTGCGGTGGTTCATTTTCTTACGGTCTCAATTTTTTTATCGGTGCGGCAATCTCTTTAGAAATGCAACTGCACGCGAATCTTAAGTGGAGCCATTGTTAAAGCAGCGAGCACTGTGTCCTGCGAGACTTCTTGTTATCCCCTCGGTTTCTTTCTTTCCTTGTCGATACGTTTAATTACACAAAGTGCTCGTCCACGGCGTTTCTATGTAATGTGGCAGAAGAGATCGTTGCATCGGGCTTATTCATGGGAATACTGATGTAATCCCGGAAGAGCACGTTTTATTCGGTCCATTCTTCGATCGGTAATTGCCACTTAACGAGTGACGTTGCCGACGTTGTCGTGCTTATCGAGACAAATCCACAGTGCCGTTAACATGCTTATTAATTTTAGTAAATGATAATATATACTTTATTGCAGCCTCGCGGCTAAGAAATTGGACTTGGTTTACATAAACCTAATCAATACAATTCTATCTTAACCTTTTTCATTCATCGATGAAAATTGTCCGAAAATTGTTCTAAAAATAGTCTGCAGCACAGCGAGCATCTTAAAATAAGAAATTCGAAGCAGAAGGTGTACGCGAAGTCAAAAATCACTTCAATATCCGGCCGAGAGCAAAGTTCGGACGCGTGGCGATGCAGTGTATGCACTTGCGGGAGAGTTCGCTGAATCCGCAGTGCAACGAGTGCACGTGTACAGTGCTCCGGCAATCGTAAAACCGTCTCGAACGGTTTTACAAGCTCTAGCAGCTTTCATTCGGCTTTTATCCGGCTTGTATACGTAGTCCCGATCGTATTTCGCGTCTTCTCAGCGAGATTCCCGAATAATCTCTCGCAGACTATCATGTATCGCGAGTTACCATGATCCCCCTATCATCGCCGAGGGCCTCTGTATCGATTTTTTCCGCGACGGATTTCTTCGCGATTGCCGTCGAGGGAGGAATTCGCTGAACGTTCACCGAGAGTCGATGGCGACACATGGCGAGGAGATTACGAGCGTCTTGCGAAGACGACGAAAACCCTCGCGATTACAGTATATCGCGAGGAACAGCTGCCTTCCACTCCCTTGATCCCTGTCCTACGTGGTTGAGGGGAGTCTCTGGCCCTTTTCTTCACATTGGCATACTTGTTTAAAACATTATGATCCTGGTCTTTCTAAAATGTTGGCTAAACGTGTTTAACTGTTTCGGTTTTGTTGTATTAAAATGATAAATTAACGTACTCCAGATGTAGCCCGCAGATGTAGGTTACAATGAAATTATGCGGCGTGCATGAACAGTTATTCCGAGGTACACAATTTTCACATTCGAATGCAGTTCCATGCAAACAAAAATTACACATCTCGGCCTGTATACCGGGTACCACGGAACGGAAGGACTTTGTTACGACCCTTTTACTGACGATTGGAACAAATATTCAATTACTTTCCGTTTATTTTGTCATATTTTCGCGTCATGTGTTCCTGTGATTTTATCGAAGTGAATGTATATTGTTAAATCAATTGGAAGCAATCGTTCACGTTTTATAAACGATGTACAGGGTGGCCGAACTAAATGTAGCCACCTAAATATCTCCTTTATATTTTGATATGCAATTGTTTCGGATCTACAAAGACTGTTCCCATTAAAAATAGGATTGTATATCATGCCACTTTCTTAAAATTTGTCTATAAAATTAAAAATTGCATAAACATCCGCAGTCTAGTCATCACAAATAAATCCTAAATAATATTCAGGTGGACCACCCTGTAATATATATTTGTTCTGTGATTGAACCAGTGATTGCAGAGAAAATAAAAAACATGTTTTCCACAGTTGTGTTAGATTATGCAGAGCTAACGAAAGACGATGCCGAAACAATGTTTCGTACGGGAATGATAATGCGATCGTGTGTTTACAGGCCGGTGCAGTGTTACTCTAGAATTTTACAACTGTATTCTTCGAAGTCCACCTGGTACATTGCCATTGTGACGAGCGTGTCGGCGTAGAAACAATGACCGAGCATAAAATCCGCTAAAAATGTGGACTAGCGAGTGCAGTTTAACGGGACAAACGTTATTGCGCGCATTCACGGCACCGATTCGCTGCAATCTTGCAGTTTCACAGCTCTGTGTATCACATTTTGCAGCCTATGTTTACACCCACCGTCTCTCAGTCGGGTTTAATACTGTCCAGAAGAGATATTCAATTGGGTAGATTTCGAAAACAGCGTTGCGAAAATTCGGGTCACGATTCGTGAACATACACGGGCCTGTTATCGACCATCTTGTTCAGAATCGTTGAATACGAACGCTCACAGACGAGAATCTACTGTTCCCAAATTATTAAAACTAGAAACTACGCTAACACAATTCACCAATTATAACAGTAAAATGATCTCATTGTGGTGCTCGCATGCCGCGAAAGTGAATTTTACAATTCTCTAGAATTGTGTCATAGAATAAATTCAGAACGGTGGGACTCGGAGAGACCTAATCAAACATATTTCACCGATACGTTCTATTCATCGCGGAACTAGTAGGCATTGTTTAGTATTTGCGTCAACAGCGAAAGCAAATTTGTCAGGAAAACTTGCAAATGTCGCACACGCGAAGCGTTTCGCATGCGTCAAGCAGAACAACTCGATTCGCCTTCCATTCAGCTGCTCCCGTTCTTCAACGAAAGCAAACACAGTAATTATTAGGTTGTTGCATATGAAATGTCCTATTTTTAGCAATGACGTTAAGCAAACGCAATTTTCTATCCAAAGTATTCTATGTACAAATTTCAAGTTTCTTGATTGTATCGCGGTAAAAATGAGATATTATTTTGTAGTTCTTTTTACCATCAACGACTTTTACGTTAATTAATCACCACAGAATTAATCGCTGTACGATTAGCTTTGTACCTCAAAGTTTTATATATGTAATAAACTTGTAATAGACTGTAATAGCATTTCTTGATCGAAACGTTTTCCAAGAGTTGCATTCTAAAGTCGGACATTTCATATGCAAACTACCTAATACATTGCAAATGGGTCATGCGAAAGCAAAAAATAAAGAGAAGAAGAAAGCGCACGAGAAAATGGGAAGCAGAACGAGAGATCGCGAGTTCTCTCGTATTTGAAGTTTCCTGGGTTCGTGGGTGGCGGAGAGAGAAAAAAATGAACGTATCCTTTCTTCCTTGGGAGAAGCGTGATTTTTTGTTTCTCAGTCAGCCGGAAGTGACGCGGACCGAGAGCACGAGCCAGGAGAAGTGTGGGCGGTTGGATAAATGGGGGAAACGCGAAACAAATGGGAAGCTCGAAAGAAAGCCGTGAAATGTCGCGCTTCTGCTTTTTGCTATTTTGTGAATTCTCACCTGGTGCAAAGCGCCGCCGTCACCCACGCCACCAGACAGAGGCACGTCGCCTTGGCCTTCGTGCACACGTACCTGCGGAAAGAAACCGGAGGAAAAAAGAGTAGAAATCGACAGAAGAATCGCGTACCGTTTCGCGAATCGTGACTGTCATCCGCGATCGTCGTCAACGACACACCGATCTAATACCAATCGAATCGGGAAAGCGGTAAACGATCGAGAATCGAGACAACGCTCCAACGTTCTTTCCAGCCAAGGCTTAACGAAGATAAAACATTACTTTTCACGGGGTCCTAAAGTTCTAACCAAGTCATGATTAAACATAAACGACAGATCGTGTCCACAGAGTTGATTTCCTTGTCATTGTATTAAATAAAGTACTCGGACACGTTCCCCGGGCACAGATGTTTCCCACACAGCTCATTTACAAATAAATTACATTACACAATCAACAGACACGCTAACGACTGCAGCGCCGGGACATGAAATATAAATGTACGTGTGCGAGATCCCAGAGGATTAAGATACAGTCGCCGGCGAATCTCAGCCCGCAATGTAATTTCGTGAATAATAGAACGAATAATTTACTTCTTGTAAAAGCTATGTAGATATCAGCTCGGCGGTAAATGCGTTAAAACAGCCGGTTGTTAATTGCTGTTATAATAGCGTGCAAAGGATTTCGGACGGTGATGCATTGGATCCTTTGAAGAATATTTCACTGAAGACTGACCGCGTTAACGAACCGAGAGATCGCTATAATTAACGTTGCTCGTATTCCTTCCCTCGAATGTATTATTCGGGCGGATTGTTGTCTAGTTCGGTAACTGTTTTCTTGTTCGAAATGCTTACCCTGCTCTCAAGGGCTCACAAATCGCGTAATACCGCTCGAAACTGATCGCCAGGATTGTCAGTACCGAGGCATGTGCCACTGTCAACTCTACGAACGGTACCGCTTTGCCTGAAACATGGAGAAAAACGAAATAATAGTCCTTCGAAATAATAAATATCACGATCAATAATAAATATATCCGCCGGGGGTGTATTTCCGCCATATTGTGTTTGTTCTTACGATACGGCAAATAGCAATTTTAACGACGCAAGAATTTATTGGCAGCTTTTAATATAACGCCGTTTGTAACCGGGTACATATTTGCCGATCAAAACATTCAATGACCTCCAGTGGATCGATTCGCTGACTTTCTGCAGAGGACCGTTCAAATATTAAAACTAAACAGTCATTACCGAGGGAAATTAAATAAACCTTCGTTCTCTTTCTTGCGATAATAATCTAGTTGGAGTTTTAATCAATTGCGATTTCAATTCAGTCTGATGTCAAAGGAAAGCGTGGAAAGCTGGATTTAAAAAGGTATATTTTGTGTTCTGGCAACGCAGCTTACTCCCAAGAATTAGAAGAAAGCCTCTAATAATAGTTCCACGATATATTCTCGAGAATCCCTTCCTCCGGAGCACAACTCCCGAAGAATTACTAGGCATTATACGAAGTATTAATCCTCTACGTGCTCGGAACATATGTTCCTTGGATTTCCGAGGAAGTTGTAAACAGACGCTGGGAGTTTCACTTTAATTCCGCCTGGAATGATGAGTGTCTTTTCCTGGATTGGTGAATAGGATTTAAAAATACAACGGGAGCACTGCGGCTAGTCTGTCTACGATTTGTCGAGACGTTTCTCTGGCGTGCTTCATTCAGAATGCGGTTCCAAGTTATTTTTAACGGGGTCGTTGAGTTAGGGAATGGGGAATTTTAACTGCACCATTGTGCCATTGAAAAGTAGCTTTTTAATAGAGTATCAGTTTGGCTCTGTTCATAGATGAAATAATGATCGCACCCGGTATACGTTTACGGTGACATCCGTTGAAACGCGAAGGCACTCCATCGAGCATGGTTAATTCGCTGCAATCGTTGATAGGATTTGGATTAGGCATTCAGTGCGCGACGGCTACTTAACTAGTCCTTGGCGGACCACGTGTCGCGCGATCAACCAAAAAGAATGCCGTTTCTCTCGTTTCCTTGAAACGTGGTTTGGGTTTTCGACAAGTCGACGGAATTGTTTTACGTGGCTGGCAGAAACCGCGTCCACTAGCCGACTGTTTCTAGCCGGGCTTGTATCGTTTCTTTCGTTCATTATTTCACTACTATATCTCGTTCTCCCCTTTTCTGTTTCGTTGGAGCCACTCTCGAGGGAACGCAGCAATAACAATAATGCGTCCAGCATAGTTTCCGCGGGACCCGCGCAACAGGAAACGTCCCTTCGGGGTTGGACGACTTCCGCTCGAGCGAGGACGCTGGCAGAAAATTTTCGCGAGGTGGGAATGACCTATTGGCATGCTTGCGAACTCTGTTCGAGTTCAGTTTAGCAAACTGTTCAAGACCTGCTGAAATATGTGGTATCGGCTTTTTGGAAAATTGCGAATTTGCATCCCCGAAAGAAATAAGTGGCTTCGCTCCAAAATTCTGAATCACATCGTGCTTTCTTGTAAAGGAGGAGAATTTCGTGTGTCGAGATGAAAGGAGCAGCCGAGGAAGAATTTCAGAGCCGGAAAATGTGAGTAGGGGGATGAAATCGCGCGAGATCGACCCCTCGCTCTTCACACCGTGGGATTGTCGATATAGTAAAATTATGTAAAAGGTTGTGGGTGTGCTCGAGTGACGCAAGGCAATATAATAGGGGGAGAGGCGACGTCTCAGAAACACCACTTTCCCGAAGAAACAAATCAGTCCGACAGTAAAAGCTGCGTCGTAAAGGAAGCTGGCGATAACGATAATCCGGAACTACTGGTCGAGTTCCCACGAATGATGTGCACTTCCAAAAAAGGGAAACTTTTATTGGAACGATGGCCGTTGAGAGACAAATGGATCCTGTTCGATTAGTATCGCGGGCCATCTTCGGTATAGATGACTCCAATCACTCGACACGTTGCTCTAATATAGTCGATGGTTAGATGTTCTCACGAGAAATATATGATTTCGGCTTCGTGATTTCAGCTAAGGTAGAAATGAATCGATAAACTGAAACAAATATTGCTTGTATAAATGTATATTGAAAAGGATTTTCCGTGGAAAGCCTGAAGGAATTATGCATCCGGCTGCTCACCCATCCGGAAGATTATGTTCGCGATCGACTATCAGCTGCGCCAGTTCTCGCGATTCTGTATATATATGTATTATCCCCCGATCTCTTGCCGGCTTTATCAATGAAACACGAGTCGCAGGGAATTTTTTATGGGAGCCCCTTGAACCGGAAATCATACTTCAACTCGACTCTAACCGTTATCGTGGCAGTGTGTTCCCTGAATATCGCACAATATTGGATGGTAAAGAGAGTCTTCTCCCTTCGTTTATATGAAATAGTGTACCTAGTGCAATATTGCGTTCCTTCGGGCTCAATGAGCCTGATTCAGCTATCTGAGTTATGGTTCGTGCATAATTTGTCAAAAGTTTCAGGCAAATTGTAATCTTCAACGGAAACACTGGGTTCTCGTTAATTTGCTGCTCTCAGCATTAACGAATTGTAACTTTATGTTATCACTCGAGTGGCGACTCTGAGGCACCACTAAATATTGCTACATCAGTAATGTAAAATAATTGTTACGTTATAAAAATAATTGACCGGGTTGTTTTTCAATGTTTCTGCATTCGGCGAATTTGGCACAGTAGAAGCTCGCGAGTTATAGCGGAAGTTTTTACTCGAGAGTGCTATTTTCTAGTCGAGCGGATTCGCTAGAAATGTGTCGCTACTATTTAACTATGATGGAAACTGGAGAGTCAAGTTAAAATCAGGAAAATTTTCGTGGAAATCAATGGGGCGCCAAACTCGTAGCCGGTGGGGTGCATAATTTATCGTTACGCGGTTACCAAAATCTCGCGCGCTCTCTGCATTTCGCTGGGAAGTTTGGAAACACGCGATACCGTTGGCCCGACAGTTCATTTCATACTGCCGCAAACTTGAGGAATTAGCTTCGTATCAGTGAAATTCTCGTGGAAAAGCTTTACCGAACTTCCGAACGTTCTGTATAATGTATACGTTCATTAAATGCTGATTAGAATCGATCTGGTGCGCGATCTGGTGCAAATATTCTCTAGATCCTCAACTTTTCTTAGGCCGTACATGAGACGATACAAGGCGAGAGAAACCAGAAAAACAGGGTGTTCTAATTTATTTATGCCCCATTCCTGCGCATCGTCGCCAACTAGCCTGATAAAACCGACGGAGGATCTCTCCGACAAACATCCTGACTGTCAAACAGGGATGAGGATAGTGATAGCGAAAAATACGGGGATTCTCCTAAGCTGCGTCTTATCGCGCGAGGGCTGCCAGTTCTACGACAGAACTAATAGCGTTCTTCTCGTTAACGAGAATTGATAAGAAGTTCATTGCGGAAGCTGTGGGGTAGACTCGTTTTGCACGGATAATCTCGTCGAGTTTCGCAGCTGTAATGTCTGTGGCTGTAAGGAAGAACGCCGCGTGTCGCGTACTTTCACTTTCGAGATATTGCCGTTTAAAGTCTCGATTACTAATTCTTTGACATAGGACATTGAGCCTCCCCATTTTTTGAAATTGTCTCGAGCGAGATATGTCCAGTTCTTGTTGCGGGAAAGAACTCGGGAGCGTAGAGGCAAACCGTTTAAAGCCGATGGAAGAAACAAGACGAAAGGGGTCGCAGCTGACCCGATAGAGGCAGCGTCATTCGAAGACTCGAGTGGCCCACGGAAAAGGATGACTCCTAATTAAATAAATACCGTTGTCCAGGCCGCGGCGGAGCCTTTTATCCTTTCGGAGTCCTTGAGAAATCTCTGGCGCAAGGCTAGGGCAAGGTGGTGCAGAAGGAAGGGTACATACACGAGCCAGCCAAGGTGGTTGCCGACTCGGACAAGGTTGATGGGGGCTGGAACGAGTGGCTGAACTTCGACCACCCGCTACGAATTACCGTAGCTCTTAGAAGGCTGGAGCATTTAATGCTACGCCCGTCGTAACGCCTTCTTGTCCTGCCGGCTTCCATCCAATTCTCTTTAACCTCCGTCGCAGGAAATACAATGGAAAAGGCGCCGCGACTCCGCAAGAATCCTCTTTGCGCCCGACCCTCTCCAGCGTTAGAGGATCCAGGAACCTGGACAGATACCACGGCGATCTTGACACCGTTGTTTGGCGGACCTTGTTCAACGTGACACCGATCGAACACATACGGCATGATTGATCGTCCCATTGCTAGGCAAGTGGCTAGGTGAGACTCATTCTGGAGAGTAGCTATCTCGAGGTGTTTATTTTGGGGATTCAGCTATGGAGGATTCAGATGACGGCGGAGTGGATTAGGTTGGCTTTTAGGGTACCTGGGACTGGATTTTTCCTACGATCCACGAATGTGCAGACCGAAGAGCCGATCATCCGAAGCTGATTCAAGGATTATTGGAGAATCAGTAGCGAGGACGTGGAACGTTTTGTTATGTAAATAAGGTTAACCGTGCTGGTACGGGGAACAAGCACAGCTGGATAAGATAACAAAGGGTGCAGAGAGTGGAGAGAGATAATGCCAAACGAAGCCGCAAGCTTGATCCCGTTGTCTTCGCAACAGGGACACGGACTTAGATGCAGAAAGGTTATCGGCCCGGATGCAAATACTCTCGAGTAGAATGCATTTCGCGTCCGCTGCGAAAGGGTCGCAGGAAAAAATGACGTAGTCCAACCGTGAAGCGTAAAGCAATTCGAGGACAGCGGTCGTTAGAGTTAAAATTTTCCGTTGCAAAATTCTATCAAACCTGTAAAAAACGTTCTCCACCCACGGTAAGAATTAGAGCCGCCACTGGGTCCAGCGTTGTTCGTGACGCCACAAAGGACCAGAAAATATCCGCCGGCAGGGGTACACAGCGGAAAATAAGCGACGACGTTCTCGATTTGCATATAAATTCCGCGAAACCGCGAATCGTCGAAGGAAATTCCGACAGGTGAATAAAGAGAACCGAAATAAAAAGAACTTCCGGTCGCCGGTGATTGGAAAACTGATTGTGGCTTTTTTAATATTTCCCCGTGTCTACAGCTTTCGTGGTTCTTTCGCCGCGTTCTCTATTTCCGTGGGGAAAAAAACGCACGATCCGTACGTCTATCGACGCACCTCTGTCCATGCAAATGCGCGAATTTTTATGGATCCCACCCCTGAACAGCTAAATAAAACATTTGTTTGTTCTGTTAAGAGCGCGATCGGAATCAAATCTCCGAATATTATAGAAGCACGAGCGTCCGTTCAATCCCTCCGCTATAACTGCGCCGAAAAAGCAAAGTGGAATTGCACAAACAAAAAAAAAAAAAAACAAAAGCGAGCTGCATTCGATTTTCTTCGGAATTGCAATCCAACCGAGACTCGTTTGACGCGTTATTGGATCGGCTTCAGAAATTTCCTAAAGCTTTCTGGAAGCTTCAAAAATTCATAGTGGCCACGAGAAAGTGAATGAAAAAGAACGAGCAAAAATAAAGGAACCAGTTCTGCGGGAAACTTTCGATTGCAAGACACTGTACAAAGGAGGAAGGGTCTGCCAAAGTATAAAATGAATATGGTTCCTCGTTCCTGTTCCTCCTATCGCGGCGGGATTCACTTAGCTTCGTCGTTTCCCCCTTGTAATGAAACGCTCGAAACTGCAGGCAACAGGAACACGGCTCGGAGAATATTCTGATCCTTTGGCGGAACCATTTCCACCAGTCGTCATTGTACCCTATCGAATCGAAAGAGGACTCGTACACGATTGTCAAACCATTTCCGAGGCCAGTCAATTGGGTTTGAGGTGGGAAAGATTGTTAGGATCTTTCGGAAAAATCGTGGAAAATTGGAAGACTGCTTCACGGCTTGTGTACGCGAGCGATGGAATCGCTGTAGTACCTCTCTACTTGTCTCGTCGTGCTCGAGCCCAACTTCAAACGTTTGTCAAAGTTCGCTTTGGCTTCGAACATAGAAAAGGTTCCCAGCACTTCTTTCGTGTTCTTGCTTTTGATAGGAGAATATCGTTCAAATGTATTTGCAATTTAACCAATCCGATTTTTGTCAAAAATGTATAAAATTTTTAGAGGAAGAAATGCGTTTTTACTTAACACCCGACGTTCGCATAAAAATCCGCAGTGCGACCGTTCACACGAACGTGCACGAAACTAATTTTCGTTTGCAAACTTCATTTCCCCGTAGCAACATTTTTGTTCGCACAGTGGATGTATCCGGTCCAGCGATTATTTCGCCGGAGGCCCATCAATTCTCCCAGCAGTTCCGTGTATCACGGCGATCATTTATTATCATTATCTAAGTCTATTATTTATCCGTTCCGCGCACTCGCCTCGTCGTATTTTATTTCGAACTTTCTTCTCTATCTGCGCGGACAGTCGGAAATAGCGTGCGTGAATCGTAGATTCATCGTCTACAGTCTACGTGAACAAGTGAAGTGCTCTGATAGGAGATTTACGTGTTTACGCGGGGCAAACATGTCCGTTTCCGGTCATACTTTTCGCTTTCGCTTTCCCAATCCACTCTGACAACAATGACTGACTGATTCCCATCGTGTTACTACAGAACTACAACCGCCCACGCAAACTGAATTTGTCATTCACGCTTCAATCTTTTTCGTACAACGAATGATATTAGTTTCTCTTAACATCACAAAATTTTCACTCTTAGCTGTAGAAGCTGAAAACTTTTTAATTAATCCTCCCACACACGAATCACCCACGGTATCCTTCCCTTCCATACAGATCGATGAAAACGCACAGTAATTATATTTCGCCACTGCTTCGTCGATACAATATTTAATTAAATCCGAAACACCTCGACTACGGTGCTAAATTCGAATAAGAAAGGTCATCTAATAAAATGCATAAAATTAATTTGATGCTCTTTACTCGATCGAGTAACGAGCACTCTGATAAAGCTGCGTTTGACATTTCACTCCGACGAACGCAATTTTATGATCGCGATGGTACGATTTTATAATTTTCCACTCGCGAGTGCGAGTTAACCGCGTTTTGTATGCTGCCGGCACTCGTTAAAACTTTCTATTACATCGCGCCTGTAAAATAAAGAGAGAAAATCGAAGCGTGCACATCAAAGTATATTAATTAATAAGAATTTATTAATTAATTTAATATATTTATATTATATATAATTCATTTTACAAAGACTAACGGAGAACGTGAATTTTTTGATACTGTCTTTACAATCTTGAATTTGCGAGGAGAATCGCTCGAAGGTGACTAAATAGATTGTTTAGCTCGAACCTCCTCGATCATCCTCGATGATCGTTGAAGACAGACGACACAGTCGCGACTGGATTTCAAACGAGCCGCTCATAAATATCCGGAACGCGGAACGGAGGCTGTAACAAATTGTATTTGTGCCGGCTGACATGGAAAACAATTATCTGCGAAGCCGCCTCCCTTCCCGACGAAATGTCACTTCTGCTTTGCGCTTTGCATGCAAATAATCTCTCCCTCCCACAGCGAGGGTTCGTCCCGTAGATCTCTTTCCTTTTTTCCAACCTTCAATGTTCCGTTTACAATACAAATGGGTAGGTCTAATTTTTGACAGTAAAGAAATTTTAAGAATTTAAATGTACTAATTTTTTAATGGTGTGTACTAATTGTAAGTGTAATGTACTAATTGTAATGGTGTTTTAGAGAGAATTATTTAAATTGAAATATCTACGGCAACGTTAGGTGACTCACCTTGTATGGTTAACATTTAAAAAATCGAGGCAATCCCCATTTTTTATAAAAAAGAATTTTTCTTAAATTTTTGTATATTGAAATTTGTAGGAGAGTAAAATCACATGTTCATAGTTAAAAAGGAGAATAAAAGGAAGATATCGAGATTTCCGAGCAGAAACTGCATTTCCGGATGAACATGTCCGCGAAGTCTTGACGAGCCCTGGTCGTAGTTTCCTGGCAAATCCTCGGTCCCATAAATCTCGATCAGACTCGCTATCGTTTCGACAGGACATCGGCGATTAGTATTTATCGCGTGTACGAGCTTTTAAGCGAGAAAAGATCCGCTAGCCGCGACAGGCGTGTAACGTATCGCGGTTAGTTCGTCGCGAACCTAAAGTCTGCTTCTGCCCGTAAATTCGCGCATCGACCAGATGCTGGCTGTTACCGGGACGGTATTTCGTGGTACTCGACCGCAGCCGTCGATACGCGAAATCGAATGAACATGATCGAAATATATACGAGCTGCAATCGGCCAGTCGATCGTAAATTGCCAAGTGAAATGGAAGGCGGGCGTCTACCACCGGAAATGTGGCGGATTAAACGCTTAGCGCCGTGAATTAGGTGATATCTGTGAAGTCGAGTTGCTGCGAGCTAATGCTATCTTGGTGTTCGGCTTTGGAAATAGAAAGACCTACAGAAAATCGAATGATCGCGATCCTCGGACTTGGAAAAGCCGGAAGACCGCGTCGAATTTTTAACGAAGCTGAAGTAGAAAATGGATTAGGTCGTCCGGAGAGTCATTTCGTTTTCTCAGGGGAAAATGAAAGCCAATTTCTTACCATTTGGAATAAGCTCTAGGACATTTTGTTCCATGATCTTTTGCGATTTTTCTCAATAATTAAGCTTGAGTAATAACTAAACTGCGGATCTTTGCGCAAAAGAAACATTGTCTGCGTCGATTGCGAGAAATAGAAACCGAATAGAATGTTATTTCCTCCCTTAACAATTTTCAAAGATGAGAAATCATATATTGACATCCTGGTCTACCCAATTTCTACTTCTACAGAACAACGAAATTACTTTCCGAACGACCTAATTTTACGATTATTCACGACCAGAATGCGGATCTTTATGCAACATAAAAATGTTTCAGAGGGCCTGATAGTGCACAGTCAGTAGGTCTAGAAACTTGATATTGCCAATCCACAAGATTTAGAGCATCTGACAGTGTAGCCATCGGTGCATCCATGAGAATTTGAGCCTTTGCTGGTGCACCTATCAGATTTGGTACACAGAATGGCCATTAGATTTGTAGAACGAGCGAGAAATACCGGCGGAACAGCATCCGCGACCAAGTTCCATGAGAAATGGGTTACTCAACGGGCACTTCCACCAGAAGCAAAGAGGACAAACACTTTCCGCCTGTCGAATAAACAATGCGGACAGTTTGAAGTAGGGGGTCGGTTGCTCGTCCAAGAAAAAACTGACCCGAAAACGTTCGACCGCTTTAAAATAACGATAAAATAAAACGAATCGAAACCAAACTACCCATTCCGGTGCCGTCTCGTTTCTCTTAATTAGCCGAGCGTAGTCTATGTTATCCAGCAAGATTGTAATCACGTTGAAAGCTCGATAAGAACACTTCTTTTCGAGATCCCCTTTTCAGCGAGCACACGGCTGTATAATTCGTCGCAACAACGTCTCGTTACGCAGTCTCTAAGAGAATCTAAGAGGATTCACGGAGAGGAAAACCACCGGTGAATGCTGGTTCAATTACGGAAAGTTCATTTTGGCCGCGAGCCATGCCTCGGACGACCAAGAACCCGTCCCGGAACTTTTCTATCCAGTCCTCTGATTATCTTAATATATTCAACGACTGCCGCGACCATAAATATGGTAAACAAGGCCCGACAGGTATAGGGCACATCGATGCTCGATATCTTTCGACGGTTCCGGCCGCTATCGAGCTTCCGCAAAGTAAATTACACGCGGCCGAATTCCGTTCATGCGGGCCAACTGCCACGGAAGTTTCGCCGAATTTCCCGTGTTGCTAACAAGGCAACTTTTCTCGGGCTGTTGTTATACGCGCCTCGAGGAATGACGCCGTTCTGGACGCAGTTGTTGCGCAATCTTTGAACGGCGAACCATTTTCGTCGAACGCTTGCTTAGGACGCACTTTAGAGTTCGTTCCACGAAGATAAACGTTCTGCGGAAGTAGGCTTTGTTTCCGGAACGATCGATATTGATAACGTTCGTTAAAAAGACATCGAGAACAGCTTTTATGGATCTTGAGAGTCCACAAATATTACGAATGTTCTTTTTATCGTGCGTTACGAGGACAGTTTGTAAAAATCGGTGTAAACGGCAACGTGCTCGATAGACGTGGCTCTCCCTCCTGGAAAAATAAAGGGGGATTACGATTTATCGAAGCGGTGGATCGTAAAGCCGCTTTGATGTCGAAACGAGCCATTTATTTATCAATCGGGGCTATTTTCGCAGCACTAAAGCCACGGCCGCTGTGTTGATAACGGGACAAGTGGCGGCGGTTCGAAAACGAGTTCTGCGTTCACCGATTGCATAATTCTCAGGAGATTCTGCTTGGTATCGGACGCGGCGGGGGTTTGCAGGGACACTGTAGTAAAGCAAGAACCCGCGATAGAGCCCGCTTGGTTCGTCCATTATCTATTTAGGTTAGTTCGGTGGGAACGTAAATCCTTGTAAGCCCTCTTTATGCAGATTCCCCTGAGTCGCTTTCACTCGGTGTGACGACAATCGTGAAGACGCTTGGAAAAGATTCCGTTGGATATTATGCCATAGAAATTGACTCTGTACCAGAGAAACCGCCATGCGAGCAGACTGAACGAGGATAGGTATATCGTTTACGAACTAAAGGATCCAGGAAGACTTGTGTAATCACTGCGATTCCGATCTCGTTAATTAAACTTAGATCTTGCGGTGTCGATCGAAAGACCAGGCTCGCGTCTGACAGAACAGAACGAACCTGATACAGTCCGCAGGATAAGATTAAAGCTCGAGGATCGTTTTGCGTAAGCAGGCAGAGTTATCGATTCCGAGGATATAGATATCGCGTTGCGCAATAAGCAATATCCTCTATGTTTATCCTGGAACGCTCCGGTTTGTTTCCTTTGGCGTTGAAAGCTGCTTAGATTAGCGAAGTTCGCATACCGGCAGCCATAAGTCAAAAGCAGAAATCGCACTCAGAAAGTACGTAGCGAAGCAAGTACAAAAATGCGATCTTCGATCATCAAATCTGGGGTGGATTCGGTCACGAGACAAATTTTCGAATGTTGCAGCATCTCTCGACTCACTAAACCCATTAGTAGGACTTCTCTGCCACAGAGGACTTGCCAAATATGTGGCGAGGGAAGGGTTCAAGGGACTTCATGGCCTTCAATAAAGGAAGGGGAAGGTTTGGATAGAGGCTCACCCCTCTAGGAAGCAATATAGCGGTATTATCAATGAAAACAGCGACGGTCGCCAATGGAAGTCTGATTTGCAACTACCATCCCTTCGCCATTGCTACGGCGCGGCGTTCTCCGGAACTAAAGAGATCAGTTGTCTTCGACATTCAGTAGAAGGGCGAGATGAATTAGCCCATTGTGACCGCGTCTAACTAGGGAAACTACTCGCGAAAGTTTCTGTGTACAGCGGTGGACTTGAATTGGCCAAGTTTTCGGGAATCGATAGTTCGTCAGCCTCGATAAGTCGCGTACACTGCCGACCAGTTTGCGACGGAATACCTCCACTCGCTCGGGAAACTTGCTCCAGCAATTGAACGCTAATTACAGAACGACCGAATCCCATCAGCCCCAGCAAATGGGAATTATTAGGGGCGAGCGGGTTCCCGGAAATTTTTTAACGGATGTTCAACCGATCTGATCTCCACTTTTCACCGGTACCGAACTGAAAATGTTTCTTTATAAATATCGCGGAGAAGGATGACGTCACGTATTTTATCCATCGTATCTTTTTGCGATACATTTAGCGCAAACTCTGTTTGACGGCTCTATCCCCGAAGGTAGAGTTGAATTTTCATTTCTCGATTATTCGAGAGTTAGGCGAACGCAGTTTCGCATTCCGCGCGCGCGCACGCGTCTGACAGGAATGCCATTACACATCTCTCTATTCAGGAATGTAATTACAACGATTTGTAATATCGCACGATACTAGCTTGCGCATGGAACCTGTCTCTTTTTCCAGGATGAACGTGACGACGATGGTATCGATAAAAAATCGAATGACACGTTATGCATTTATCGTTTGTCGGTGCAACGATAATGCGACGCGTACGGACGCAACGCGTATCGACAAGCGTTCCCGAGCGGAGAGCTTTGCGAAATTGAAAATGCATTATTTACCGGGGAACCGTGATCGTCTCTGTTGTCGCTGATCATTCTAGTTCTCGTTTAATCTGACCGGTCAATTGTAAAACGCGAAAGATTGCCGAGCCGTTTTACGGAAATTAATAACCATTTCGTTGGGAGTTTTTAATATTTAAATTGATGGTAATTGAACCTGTGAAGGGCCCGAGGCTTCATTCTCTTATTTATTATTTTATTGAAGTAATTATTGACATCCGGTAGAAGGAACTTACTTACAAAATATTAATATATCAATTGAGAATTGATATAGAGTGGAATTATTCTAGGTCGGAAGAAATGCTTAATTTTCCAGTTAAAATAACTCCGACTTCCGACACATACAATAAACGTTTATTTTCAATAGGAATTAAATGAAATTGGCTGCCGTCATATCAATCGTCGACTAAAAAGATCTTTGCGCACTTTTGTGCGAAGCGTAAGCCGTTAATTGGTTCGAGACGGCATTAAATATTTGATTAACAAATTCATTTAATTTTATGGATATATTTAAATTGCTATCAAGACTGCTGTGTTAATTGAAAGTAAATGAAACTGGCGATTTAAATGACAGATTCAGCAGCTTCTTTGCGAGGTACACAATATTATGACTGCACGGGAACGTTGGAGCAACCGTGATAAAACAATATATGTACCGTGGTTACAGTTTGTTTCCTTTTCTTCTCCGAGGATTGAAACAGAAAGATCAAATACGTTTCGGCAGAAGTTGTAAGAAATATGAGACATAATGTGTAAACGTGAGTAAACGTTTCCCAAAATGAACAAACAATACACGATGTTACCGCGTATAATTCAACTATAGAATTACGAAAAAAGAACATCAAATGTCTTTGAAGTTGCGGCTCGGACAACGAAACGTGTGATTATGTGAAATTAATTAGAGAAGAGTGGCGGGCTCTTTGTGGGGATTCATGATGAAATACACCTGCCCGCTCTTCGTGGACGATGTGTTTTTAATGCACTCCCCTCTCGTATTTTACGAATTTCAGTCGGATTAAACTAGAACTACGTACAACAATGTGCTCGTACAAAGCATGTTAATTAGTAAAGTGGTGGATTTTTAAACAAATTTCAATTTTCAAGATGAATTTAGAAGACTCCAGTTGATAGAGCAGCTCATTACCAAACGACACTCGATAAAATTTCATGTTTTATGTTCCATGAATTTTTGCACAGAACATGATTACTGTTCTGTCGATCAGAACAAATTCCGCCGTCGTTTATCGTCGAGCAAACGTGTGCAGCCGGACAGAATCAGTGTTTCCAAACGATTGACACGTGTTATTTTTCCAGAAAACAGCCGGGGCGAAGCGATGCTGTCGAGCTGGCTATTTTTGCATATGCCCAGTAACAATATACTCTAAAAATTGCTCGTTGTCGCGACGCTTCAACATATACGTGACTAGATAAACAACCGAGAGATCAGCCGGGCGACATCGTCCGTTTTCCCGGTTGTAAAACGCCAGTGCTGCGAGCTGGAAGATTTTTGTCTACCCTAGATTTAGCTGGACTGCTCCCTTATCAATCGTAAAAAAAAAACGAATAAAGTGTTTTAGATCTTCTGGGAAAACATTTGCTACATCAAAAAACCTGTTAATCAAATAAAATCAAATCAAATAAATAATTGCGTAATCGTTCACTGAATCGCAACGAGTGAAATCACCCGCTTTAAAGCAACGAACAACCGCCGTCCCGGAAAGCGCATAAACGTGGAAAAAATGGATAGGCTTACTGATGTAGCACGAAATATTACCAGTGTATACCATGAAGAAGAAACAGGATGATCCATTGATCACGTTGCCCAGTCATCGCGGGCTGTTTTGTTTTGTTGCGTCAAGATTAAATACATTTCTGTTCTTTTTATTACGTAATGTAAAATAGCCGCTTTTAGCGCTTCGTAAACCTAGTATTGTGAAGACTATCATATTTCTGTGGCGACGCTCTTTTCGGTGGCTGCAGCATGGACAAAAATGTGCAACGGATTTTCCATCAGAGTTAGGGGCTAACAATATCGAGATTCCGTGGAAAAGAATCTCATAAAGAAAGGAAACACGGTAACCGATCCGCAGGTTTCCCAGGGGGTATTCCGCGGGGATCCATCTAATTTTTCATCCTACCCCATATCGAAGCATCCGGGTATCTATGACGAGGCGAGATACCCTTCCGGAATTTCAATCCTTCCGCCAAGGCACAGATACGGGCGTGTGCGGCTTCGCTGGTAAAAGTTAAAGGAAATTTACGATCGATGCGCGGAGGGGTTGACTCGTTCAGGATGGTGTGACGTAGACGTACGCTCCTCCACGAATGAAATCTGCTTCGACCCTGCAAGGATTCCCGGCGTTCTCTTTATTCTTAACCTCGTGGACCCTTTGGCCGATGAAGTGAACCGTGTTCTGCCTTTTTACAGCAGAGTTTTATCTATTACCTATTAATTAAGTTATTATCCTTGAGCAATCTCGACGTAATTTACCGTTAATTAACCCTTTGTTTACGGAAGATATTGTATTAGGGATGTTGCTGTAATCTTGTTGGCGATTCAGACTCTTTGATATTTTCCAGAAGCATCTTTAAATTCTAGAAAATAAATGATAAAGCACGAAAGTGTATCGTGTGACTACTAGTGTGACCGTACAATCAATTTTTAAGTATTCCTATAATAATGTCGTCCCAGAATGGTTAAGTAGTTCCTTTTTCTTCACAAGACAGATTCCACACATTCAG
Organism: Lasioglossum malachurum; assembly: GCA_028455605.1. NCBI lineage: Eukaryota > Metazoa > Arthropoda > Insecta > Hymenoptera > Halictidae > Lasioglossum > Lasioglossum malachurum. Next base: position 27,676,370 of record CM052316.1, read on the forward strand.
CGAGAAAAAATGTTTCTTCGATACTGATTTTTGTGAAACACAATTTGGTCAGTGGAACGTAGGCATGGCCAGAGGAAAGTAGACGTAGACGCGAATGTCCCAGCTCCAGAAAATGGGAATCTGCATGGCCATTGGCTAAGCAGGGAATCAGAACTTGCATTGTTGAACCTAAGCTCGGAATTAGAAGTTGCGTCGTTGACTTTAAGCTGGATTAATAGCGGTTTTGTAAAGCGAATGTGTGTGTAGCTCGCATCTTCGCGGTTAGCTGGGAATCCAATGTAATACCACAGTATCTTTGATATTAATATTGATATTGTAGATAATGGCGAGAACGCGCTGGAATAGAAAGGGAGGTCGCAGAACGAGGAGCTATTATTCAAATTGTTCGTGTTGAATTAAATTTGCAAGAGACCTGGCGTCTGCGTGTGCGACGTGCGCAAGTGGAATAGGTTTCGTTTGGTCAGACGCTGGTCTCTCGTCACCGAAACCGTTGCGTTCGTAGCGTCAAATTATAATTACGAATTATAATTACTAATTACAAAGTAATTCAATTACAGTACATTCTATTCAACTAATTCGTAATTCTAAATTCAGTCGTTTCATTCAATTAAATTACAATGTAATTTGTAATTCTGGCCTCTTATTTAATTCAATTACGATGTAATTCAAATTCTGTGTATATAAAAGACAATGTAATTAATAGACTGCGGACGTTTATGCAAATTTATGTCAAATATATGCAAAAAATATGTGAAATGGTCGTCATGGGTGTTAACTTCTCAGATAAGCATATTCGGTAAAAATGTTTGGAATAAAAGTTGCAGGGATTACTGGAGGACATATGTCCATGACCTCGTATTTGACCTTCGGATCCATTTTCAAAGTTATTTGGAGGTCAGTACGTAACGAACTATTACTACACGCAAGTCGATTTATTATTATGCAAATATTTTCTCAGTAGCACGTCGATCACTCTGCTCGTTAGCGTTATTGCGGCCGCGTTACCTGTATCCAGGCCGATTAATTCGGTCTAAAAGGACAAGAGTATAATGCGGAGGCATTAGGAAACGGAACGGCGATCTATCAAGACGACGCGACGGCAACGAAGAGTTGAAGTTAAATCGTCGACGGCAAAGTGCAAGGACTTGTTTGCGGTGCAAACAGAGCGGCAGAGTAGCCACGTTTTCTTTTCTCGCGTTCAGAGCCAGTCGGAAGGTTTGTTTGCGAACCGGCGGCGGGACACGTCGTCGAAATGTTTGTCGAAAACCGGGACCAAAGAGGAAAGCCCCTATTATGAGCGGGTAACTATTGTTGTTGTCCCTGCGCGACGATCGCCGATGGAAAATGGAATGTAAATAACGGAACGACCGGTAATTGCTGTTGAAAGGACTCATTAAAATACAACGGCGACATCGCTAATCAAATTAATGACGGCTACCGAGTATGGTTGCGGCGATCGAGGATGCTCGCGTTAGGCGATCTGATCGGTAGAGGACGGTCCAAAGTTCAAGTCTGTTCCACTTCTTTTATATTAACCATTACTCAAAAGTAATTGCACTCAGAACCATTATTAAAAATATTGTTTGCATTATTAAGAACGTTTTAGTGAGAATATGAAATTCAAAATAATTGAAAATTTTTTAAAAATTGAAGATGTCAATATATGATTTCTCCTCTATTAAAATCATTAGTTTCTATTCCTTACAGTCGATACAGACAATTTTTATTTTGCATGAAGATCCGCAGTCTGCTAATCAATTATTAGACATTGAAAAAATCGCAGGGAATGGAAATATTCTAGGTCGGCAGAAATGTTCGATTTTCGAGTTGAAATAGCTCCGAGTGAGAAGGATTAAAGATTCTTTTTCAGACGGGACACCCTGTAGGTGCTAACCACTGGACCAACCTGTCTTGCTGGGGACCTGACATATTCCACCGAAACTGGTCGATATGGAAGACATAACCGATGAAAAATGTCGGCAATCTGGTAACTTTCTTTCCAGTTCTCTTCCAGCCTTATCTGCCCGCTCGCAGTCGCGAGGAGGTGCTTCATTTTCTTACGTAAGACCACAATTTGCTAGTCCAAAGCTATGGCTCCCGTAGACCGCTATGTTTTTAAAGGGCAATAAAGATTTCATGCGGTACTCTGATCTCGCATTTACTGACCACACTTTTCATGCAAAATTTTCGCTACTCCATAACAAACTTTCCTTCCGAGGGAACAAATCTGTCGACGAAGCTCTAAATCTCTTTTTCCGACCTCTTTGACCCTGTTTTTTCTATAAACTTTCCCGGAATGAACAAGCAATCACATTTTCAAGATAAAAAGACAGCAATTTAAAAAAGCAATTGGAAAAAGCAATTTTCAAGGCAAGCAATATCACGAGCCATCGATGATTGAAAATAATACTACCAATTCATCAAATAAAAAAAAAAATGAACCTGTGAAAAATAGAAAATATTAGACGATTGTTTTAATCAAAACTGTGAGCATATATCGACATTTGCGACACCTATAAAAATGTGACGATACATGTATTGTTCGGAACTAAAATTTAATACGATTTTCATTCCACTTCTACCACGGTAGAACCGTTCATTTTAAAAATCTCGTGGAGCTTTTATCGGAAATTGGAACTAAAAGGATGATCTAATTGGATCCCGGTCTCTGCAAATCAATTAAAAATCAAATAAAATTGTGCTGTCTTATATTGGATGCTTCAGTAATCGAACAAACAAATGCATCCAATTCTGTATGTGGGTCTAATCGGCGGAGAGTGGAACTTGTTATTTGAAAGACTTGACACAGCTTTTATTTGAGATTGAGTCGTAACAGGGTGAACTAATTGGACTCCAATCTCTCTAGATTGGACCATACACAATTAATAACCATACAAATCTCTGTAATTCATAAAAATTTAACGCAGCTTTTTTACTTCATTTTGTTCAATCTTTTTTGAACCTGTTCCTAGTATTATTCAAATCGACATGTACAAAAAATTTACAAAAATGCTTCTGCATAATTGCAAGGTTCGCAGCTCGAAGACAAAAATCAATAAAAATCGTGCAATTCGAGTGGAACTTTGGCGACATCAAATACTTCTAGTAGCATATACATTAAATTGTAGGAGGGTTCGAGAAAAGGTTTCGGCGTGAGCGACCCTCGATGACGGTTTCGATCGTGGGGTTCGCAGCTGTTGTTCCCAGGGCGACATTTCTTCTTCGACGGACGGAAAGCAAGCAGCCCGACGTTGTAGTCGCGGTCCCGGTCGTTAGCGGTGCTCCTCGTAAAGGAAACAAACAGCAGATGCCGCTAACAAGGCGCGAGATGTCCTCGGGATAAATAAACGGGACCGTGATGGCTGACCGTATTCTCGAATAAATACGGTAACGGAGGAGGACGATCGGGGTTTTTATTCTTAAAAATACGATCGTCCTACTCGAGGAACACGACTGTTCATAAATTGGGATATAATACTGCATTCAATTATGTTGAAATAAAAACCACGCTTATATTAAAATGAACTGAAAAGGAGACTGAAAAGGCTGATCCTCGTAAAGTGATCAAAATTGGTTTCTGAAGAGTGCTGGCCTGTTTAAAATACACACGCGAAGCGTCTCGGTCGCGAGGTCGTTTGACATAGTCGTGCAAATGGTTGGTTAAACCAGTTTCGAAAATGAAAATGAAATACGGTCCCCGAGGGATTGCGCAGCTTTTACGACTTTCAAGCGGAACGCAGGCGGTCGCCGCATGAAAAGTCGAGTTTCCCGACCGCTAAATCGAGACGGACGGCCACGTAGAAGTTGGTGGTGTCGCGTGGGGGCGGGTTTCCATTCGAGTGGGACGATCTGATCCAGGATCTATGTTCGGGAAAAAGGTTTTCTAATCAGATACCAAGTTCCTGGCTACCAGGACGCCGATGCTTAATGCCCGAGTTCCAGCGAGAACTTCCAAGATGCTTCATTTCATTAAGGGCTTCGTGAGATCTGGGCTTCCGTGCCGATTCAACGCGTCGCGTAGTGCTTTTTAACAGTGAACAACCGTAACTTGTTCTAACTACAATAGACACGTATATTTAAATTAAAATTCAATTTAGTTTTTTCTGCAGGCTTATAAAATCCCTTCGAGAAAACAGCGAAAGAGAGGACCGTAAACCTCGATCAGAATTTTCGCTTACCGGAACACTAAAACAAATAAAACCCTATATTTCGCTGCAAGCTCTCTGCATTTATGTATAAAGCCTTGAATCTGCATAATCGCCTCCGGTCTACATAGAACAATTTTCAAACAACGTACTCCGGCATTTTTAAGCCAATCCTCCGCGTTGTTTATTAAATATACAGCTTGTTAAATAGAATTTTTCGTGGCGCCTTCGTGACTGAAGAATTTCAAAAAAATTGAAATTTTTCTTACTCATTTCTCTCGTAAATGCAGAAAAACCGCAGTTTAATAATTATTATATAAATACGTTAGAGACGGTTTTTATCTCTCGGAAAATCTTTAAAGGAAATATTGCATCAGAGTGCATTCAGGCGACATCTGCACTTGATTGAATGGGTAATTCCGGAATTTCCAAGGTGATGTGCAGAGCCGATCGGACGTCGATTACCGAACAAAGGCTGGAGAATTTTATCATACTTAAGAGCGTCTTGATGCAGTTAGGCGAGATAATGTTTCGCAGAGGAGTAAATCATAGAGGTTCGATCGACGGGCACAGCCCGTCAGAGTTGCTCGTCTGAATTTATTGTTCGCGGATGCGAACGTTGCCTGTCCGACGAAACCATATATTTTCGTCGCTCGAGTGATTTAGGGTTGCAATGAAACTGGATGAAGAACTCTGGCTAGTTTTACTGCCGTGGCTGAAAAAAGCCGTCCCGAAGTCGTGAAAATTTTAATGCGAAGATGGACGATTGAACGATGTATCTTCCGTACGAGATTTCCGCTGAAATGTCATTTTGCGGGCTGAGCGTAGAATCATCCGAGTCCCATGATCCATCGCACCTATTTCGTTTCCGAAAATTCTCAAATAAAATGCAACAATTCAGTGCTCCGAATAAAACATTTATTTTATTCTGCATTTTAATATGCAGTTAATGTGCAGTTTAATATTCTGCAGTAAATCGCTGCAGCTACAATTTCACTGAACACCTGCCCCGCAGTAAATTATTGGAACTACAATTAAAGTGTTGTCTCTGCGGTAAAGTACTGGAACTATGTATAATTTCATCGAACAGTTGTCTCTCGCAGAAAATTATTGTAACGGCAATTTCATTGAACAGTCGTCTCTATAGTAAAATATTGAAACTACAGTTTCATTGAACACTTGCCCCCGTAGTGAATTATTGAAGCTACAATTTCATTAAATTGTTGTATCTGCAGTGAATTACAGAATCTACGATACAATTCCATTGAATTGATGTCTCCGCTGTGAATCACTGAATCCGCAATTTCGTTGGACAGCTTGCTCTGCATAAAACTGCAAAGTCTACAATTTCGTTGAATAGTGATTTTATTACATCAATCACAGGTAGAACATTTTTATTTTGCATAATGGTCAGCTGTCCAATTATAAACTTTCAATTTTCCCCGAACAGTTGCCCCCGCGTAAAGATCAGAAATGCAACATTTCCACCGGCGATAACCAGTGACCCCCGCCCACGATTCTACAACGTTCTCCTCGCATAAAATCGTGAAACATATTTCACTGAATTGTATACGAGTCCTTTTCATTCACATGCGAAACAGTCGGTAGAAATCGCAGTGACGTCACCAGCTGGAACCGCCGAATAAGATCAAACTCGCTCGATTCGCATGAAGGTTTCACGGAGGAAAGTGCTCGGTGCATTGTTAATGGTAATACGAGTTGTCGATCGTGACGTCCGTTCGCGGCAGACTGCTGCAAAGGGAGCGGCCCGCGCAATTAAAATTTTAACCAAGATTTTCATTGACTAATGCGTACGATTAAAAAAGGTAATCATTGAAAAATCGCCACACGATTTATCCATAAATTGTAATGAGGAGGGAGAGAGAGGTACAGAGAGCGGAAATGGAGAATCGACAGAAATATGCGATTAATTCAATGCGATTAACGATTGAAGTAGAAATTTATTCGTCAGTCGTTGATTAAATTTTTGCCCAACTCTGCTGCTAAAACACTGTGAACACTTCTCTGGTTCATTTCCAAAACCTATTACCAGGAAACTGTGTTACCCCATAGACAATGTTTTCCCCCGTGCACCGCGTGCAGCATTGCACCGAAATGACCAACGCCATGGTCGACCCCGTGTCGAAACACGGTATTATACTCCTCTTTTTTCGTCATCGACGAGTCATAATTTCTCATCGCTGTCGAGTAGTGTATACGGAGAACAACGGAACGATCGAACGAATGCAGAGGGTGACTGGATCATGCGGAGAACGGTGAAGATCGCTGCGAGGATAGCAAAGGTTCCATGGTGTGTACACAGGGGTGGAATAGATGGGGGTGCGATGGGAATAGCGTTTAGGTGTCTGGGTTTTATGAGGCGCGGACTGCTCGCCTTAACTTGACGTCCTCGCCCTACGCCAACCACTATTTCCCTTGCATTCCTCGCGTTCCTCTCGTCTCTCATCGTGGACCTGCTTCAAGGGAACGTTTCGTTAATCAAGTCGTCTGTATTTGAATATTTTCAATTAACCCTGGATAATTAACGAGCGAACGCGTCGAATGTTTTTATTCGTTGCATTTGGAAACGTCTTAACCCTTTGCCGTCTTAGAACGTCTCTATCCCGAAAAATGTCGTAGAAGAGAAAAGAGAATTTATATGTTTTAGTTTTAAAGTTGCTCCGGGTGTAAAAGGTTAACATCTTAGGTTTTTCGGTTATGTGTTTCGCGTGAAAAATTTACCGACAAATAAGAAAACTGTGTGAAATTGACGCGGCGGACGACGCGAGTGTTAGAAGACGATGATACCGATGGGTCCACAATGTTTACAAAGCAGAATTACTATGAAAACATTCGCGGAAAGTAGAGTTACAAAGAAGACACTCGGTTAGACTGAAGATCAACGTAACTTAAAGAGTGAATTTCGTTTCCCTCGTTCAGCCAATTGTTTCAAAGCAAAAAGGAGATCGTCGACTATCACTTAATTCGCGGAAACTTCTCGAGACCCAGTTATAACCTCCGAGAAAGAGATTCATTGTGTGTGAGAGAGAGAGAGAGAGAGAGAGAGAGAGAGAGAGAGAGAGAGAGAGAATGGCGCACGAGTCACCGAGTAATTCCACTTCGAACAATACTTTCATTTTGTTGCAAAATATCCGATTCTCCCAGGGATGAGGTTTCGTATAGTTTCCGAAACATAGTGAAAAGTTGGCGAAACTGGGCGAGGAACAAGCGGATAAGAAACAAAGAAAAGAAAAGAAACGAAATCGTTGATATATACGAGACCGGTGGCGTGTATATTTATCAAACTTGCTCCGCAGAAGCCACGCGAAGTGAATGAAAAATTGGAAAAACGAGAAGTACCTGCGACGAGAAAGTACATACAGTGTGCCGGTTAAATTTCGTTGAGAATTCACGTACCTTCGTGAGACTTCAAAGTTTCGCAAGCAGAACTTTGCACTTCTATTTTCCGAGAATGTATGAAAATGTTCCTGGATCCTTAATGTGCTCGATTATGGTCCGAGTAACGTAGACGAAGCTCAAGTTTTCAGGTTGTAAATGGTGCGATTATGGAACTGCTCCTTTGCGACTGATTAAATTTCGCTCACCGGTAGACAGGGTCCGTTATGCGAAACGAACATTTCGTTTCTTTATGCGAATGGCGTGCAGTTAATGCAAACGATAACTCTCTGGAAACTATTACAAAATTATTCGTCCATTTTCTGCCATTAGTTTTGGTTTAACAAATTCCTAAAAAAAGATCTTCACCATGCCTTCCAGTGTTTTATCATCGCGCTATCAGGTGCCAGGAGTTTGCGAAGTTTCCGCGGATTTCGAAACCCTTCTGGTGTCTCCAGTTTCACAGCACTCTCTGCATCGATCCAGCGGCGAGTTCCTCGCGATAGAATTCCATACTCTTAAGCAGGCGTTCGCAAACCCCGTCATATTAGACGACCATAAATTCCACATGTCGGGAGAGCATGCCCGTCGATGAAAGACAAGACTTCGACGCCGTGGAACGTCTCTCCGGAGAGCGACGATGGTCTTAAGGAGATTCGAGCGTGCAAGGAACGTTCCACTGGCAATCTGATGCAGTCCTCAGCATCCTCGGCTATGCGAACTTCATGATCTCCTTGTGGTTCGAACATTCTCCCCGGTGCGACACGGCACTTTTCGCGTTACGTCGATCATCAAAATTTCTCAGAAAACGTTCTCAAGATTTCACGAAACAAAGATTAGGATCAAGAAGAAGACGTTTGAAGAACTAACGCGCACAAATGTGATTTAGAATGGAACAATGATTTATCACGTGTCGGAAAAGGAATGTCGAAAGGCGTCTGGTCCAGGGAACAATGTAGCAAAGTCGAGACCCGCAGGATTCGTTCGCGTTGAATCATGCAATATTCTTAAAACAGCCCCTTCGATGTTACGATCAGTAGAATGTGTTCCAGTTTTCTGCTCCATCTCGTTGCCTCCGTCACAGCAATCCGGAGTGTATGTCGTGTGAAAAGGCAATTTCTAATACGTTGCGCAACGCGGGATATTTTCCACGAGATTTTATGCGATTCTGTCGGGATGCTCATGCCAAACTCGGATAACTCGATCACTCGGAGCTTTCGATGAACAGTAATATGTGTTTCCTATCGATACAAATGACGTAGCACGCCCGCTGGCGCAAAGTGTTTAATCGGACACATCGGGGCAAACTATTGCCAATAATCTGCGAACCTTCGTGCGGTATACCAATTTTCCGATTGTCGATCATCGCCATTAGAGATTTAACTCGTTGCAATTATAAAACACAGAATGAAATTTTTATTTTGCACAAAGATTCGTCTCCATGCTCGTATTTTCGGCGATACAATAATGTATTCTCCGAATTCTCGGTCGTAAAAATTTGTCTGGGTCAAACGGCGATTGAATCGAGCGATAAAAGCAAACATGTAATTCCTGCTGCTGGAGATTTATTGTTAAACAACGATAAAGTCACAGAAACGGGGAGATCTTCCGAAACAATTTGGTGGGGTCGTAAATAAACTGCAGAACTTTACGTAGAATCGGTGCTTTGTTCGAGTGACTTATGGGGACAGGTGCTAAACAGAACTGTATTTCTTCTCTTAAGGAGCTGAACCCGTTCAAGTGAACACATTAAAGTATTCTTAGACGTTATTGTTCGTTTCGTTAGCATTTCTCTCGTTTGTTTACCCTCGTTCTTCGAGGACTATTATCCAAAGAGATGCTTCGATTCGTTTTCACACATTATTTTCCCGCAAGAAGGAGGAAATTTATTCCCAGAGAAAATGAGGGAAAAATAGTTGATTATTTCGTTGAAGATTGTATAGCTTGCTGATCCACTCTAGCACGTTTCCCGAGACAGTAGTTCGCGAGTCTCGCAGCTTTCATAAATCCTCCGGTGTTCTCGCAGCAGCTCTCGCAGAGGCTTTAAAAGTTTAACGGGTGATGCAGCGGGCAACGGGAACAGAAATTTCCATGGAGATGAGGAAGAATCGGTGTGTCGTAGGCGGCGTAATTAATTGCGACTAACATCGTGAACAAGAGAACGCGCACAACTTTGAAAAATCCCCATTGTGACCGTGAGCTTCACCTCCTCCTCCTCGCTTAATCACATTAATTCATTAACGGGCGCTTTCCTTAACGAATAAGGATTCCTGTACTCGGGTGAAAACCAGCACGTAGTTCTTTGATCTTCGAGAGGACGAATTTTTACTTCGAAATATACGGTAACTTTACGACGTGGGCAAATGGGGGATGCGAGCGCAAATGGAGAACATTGTTGAAGTTACTCCAATTTCCCTTGATTGCCGAAATAAAACGGTCAGTAGAAATTGTTGCTTTTATTGTGCACTGATTTAATCTATTTCTCTGCTGTGCAGCGAGTGCACTGCGGATTTTTACGCATCCATGGTAGTTACGTGATTTCGAACTTACGAGAATCTCTACGAGGGCTTTGAAAATCAAAAGAATAAAATTACGATGGTTCGTATTTGAGCATTGTTGTTAACACATTATCAACCGGTGATTATTGAAAAATCTATGGTACACGGCTAAACACTTTTTAGTGGAACCTTCAACAGCAATTTTCATTGTGAACTAACAAGTCAGCCTCGATAATGTCATTTAATAGTTTCATTTTCTATGCTTTCTTGTGGTACAGCACAATTATTGAAAATCGTATTGATAAGCTTTCGGTTGAAAAGTGTTAATATTTAATATTTACGATTTATAACACGCTGCGAGGCTCGAAGCACTAGGCAGCACGAGTTTAGCAGTTCGCGGATCGACGGTGGAGCACGTAACGATGAAATCCCGTCGAAAACCGTCGGCGACGGTTAGAGGAGACGGTGTTTCGGTTCGTGGATTGATTTACTCGGACTATAGCAGCCTCCGTCCGTTGTTCCAGTCGGCTATTCCTATTCCGTTCGAGTGGATAAGAGAATTTACGCCGGTTTTAATTTCAATCGGGCCGCGGCACGGTCTCGCGACGACGTTTCCACTCGGTGTGTCGTCGTTTCGTTGGCTGGATTCTATCCAAGAAACCGTAATCGTTCGAAACCGTTTTACCGTTCGAGGAAAAACACCGGTGACCTCGTGCCATGCCAAAAACTATAGGGAGGGACCTAGTATCAGCCAGGCTTCTTATCTTTGCGCTGGAAAATTGCGAACAAGGAGGAACTCTGCGAATAGGGAGCACCACTCTGCTAATTCTGGAACGATGAGGAAACTTTGGGATTTTTCGTGGGTGTACAGTGTACAGGACTTATTAAATATTCTATCAGGAAATTTTATAGTGCTCTTTGAGGAGCTCGCAATATCAATTAGAAGATGCTATCGATCGCAAATTCCGCTTCCGCTCTCTGACAACTCTCTCGCCTAACCAGCGCATTATTGAATTAGTGGATGCAATGAGAGAAACGCACTATACGTACGATTCGTGCCCTAGCCGGTCTGCGACTTCCTATTGGCAATTGAAGACGTGTCGCTGCAATTTAGCAATCAAAACTCAAAGCTCCCCTCCTATGCATCTCTGACTGCGTGCAAGAAGAACGCGTGTAAACAACGTGACCCACGTTGTATACACGGTGTCCTAATTCGTCTGAGAAAGGTACTACGTTCTCTTTCAAAAATCACTGGAGATGTTCTCGTCGATAAATCAGAGTAAAATTTAAACAAAAGCCACACTGCAAAACTTGACGTTCTTTATTCAATTTCGCTGACTACCATTTACTTATCATTCGCTTGGAAAAAGTGTATGAACTACATGGAAAAACGCTGTTATAAGCAGAGAGACATTTGTGTAAGAAAAGAACGTGATGAATAGCCTCGAAGCTCGCATAACGATTAACTCCAACGATTAATCTCTTCGAGACATCATTTTTCCAGAGCAAGCAGTTAAATTTGTTAAAGTGAACTGGATTGTCGTAAAAATTTCTCCGAGGCGAGGGGTGCAATTTGTTGAACTGGCCTCTACGGTCGTCAAAATTGACATTTTAATTGGCGTTTATTAAATCTATTTAAATTGGCATTTTAGAAGTGTAATTTTTTCAAAGGTTGTAGTTGTGGGTTTTACAAGAACACCCTATACAGAAGCATCATGCATTGTGACGTGAAACAATGACTCACACATATGTTCCCCGAGCGGCCACACTTGCGGTCCGGAGTTGACCTCGACGAGGACTGTGGGGGTGCAAATCAGAAGAACGAAGAGATCAGCCACGCTCAGATTCACCAGGAAGATGTTCGTGCTGTTCCTCATGTCCTTGCCGCGGAACACGACTAGCGGCACCTGGAAAACGTGAGAAACAGAGGTGTTCCAAGTCATCAAAATTTTCAAACCATTGAAAGAAAAATGAAGGAGAATTCACCATAAGATTTCCTATGATTCCAAGGACCATCACAACGATGCAAACAATCATGGACGTGGTGCGAATATACGCAGGCAGCATGTAAGTGGTCGCATTTTCGGACTCGATCACTGAAACAAAGTTCCCTGCAATTGATCCTATGGCTTCCAGCCACTCGAGCATCCTCTCGACAACAAAACATATTCGCTCCTAATAAAACAAACTTGCAGAAATACGCCAACGATTTTGTAGGATTTTTTTGCGGACGGATGTATCGCCTCGAATGTGCTCGAAACTTTGTAAAACATGGTTTCAATAAAATCCGATACTGCATTTGCGTGGGTGAAGCGTTACTTTCGACAAAACGCATTGTTCTGCGCGGGAACAAGGGCCCTCGCTATGCATTTACATAGCCGATGGAAAATCGGGAAACTCACGAAAATTATTGGCTGGTATTAACACGTACAGCGCATAATAAATAAAAAGAACCGGAAAGGGAAGTGTATTATCGATGGATCATGCGCGGGCACGCGTTGCGGTGACATTATACGGAACCCATTAACTCAATCTATGTAATTTCATCAAATTAATTGCCCGGAAGGCCACCGCCGCACGGACCACCACGGACGTTCATCAAAATTTGCAAAGCAGCATGAAGAATTAAAATTTAGATTCATGGTAAGTTCAATTTCTACGTGAGGAACCATTTTACAATTCTTTTACGATGTGCTCGTCGACAAATCGCGTTCGCTACTACTAGTAGAATAAAAATTATTCAACAATTCGATCAGGCTTTGTCACACGAATACAGGAAACTCTACCACGCGGTAACGGTTACCGCGATTATGTGTCGGATCGATTCACGACCCGCCCGCAAATAAATCGAGGTATCCTCATACCGGGCAGATCATTATGGGCATCGTTTCCAATGACGGTCGCGTAGTAGGAAGAATTCGATTCGAGCGGAACACTGGACACCGTGGACAACATTTTTCAGCCGGGACCGTGAGATCTTCGATCCAGCACAGTCGATCGTCTATCCTCCTTATCAATAGTCCATCTTGTCGTTCGAATTCCACTGGAGTAGGCTAGCGTCTCTCCGACTATCGTACGCCGTGGTTGGTTTCTCGATTCACATGTTTACGAGACGCGTGCTTAATTCTTCTGGAGTTTGGAAAATTGATCCTGGCCAATTTACGTCGGCAGCTTCACGTTGACTCGCGAGAATGACTCGCACAAGCTACAACGTTCGCGAACACGAGGAACATCCATCGAGAGTCGCGAACTGGGACCGGATACGATGTCCTTCGACTTCCTGGCATAGTTGGATATACTTAACGCGATGGTATTAAGTGACATTATAAACTGCTTCCACTCGAACCGGTTCCGCTTCCTCGGGGTTCCTACGAGGGTGTTAGGCTATATCCGTAACCGGTAATCAACCGTTCCACCCACGAACCACGGGTCCCGTCTCCGATCCGCGCTCTCTTCGTCAATCTTTTCGGACAGCCAATTCGGACTTAATCAGTTTAACCCCCTAGAGGCGCACCGGCCACGCTAAATATAATAGGTTCGTTATCCTAGGGAACTGGACGAGCCAGCCGCCTTTTGTTTGCGGTTGTCGGCTTGTTAAGGGTATTGTGAACGATAGTTTTTCAGATTGAAAAAAATTTTCTGCGGGTGGTTTATGGTTGGTTTTGAAGTATCACGAGGAGGTAAGAGTTGGGGTGGACGATTGTTTGAACGTGGTATGATTTTTATAAAAATCTATATCTTGTTAGTATTTCATGCTTTTCAGTTAGACGTGTACAGGGTGAGTTTAGGAACTGGGACCATGGAACTGGTAAAGATAGCAAAAAATGATACACGAAGAAATTATATGTCAAAATACGTCCTAACTTCCTATGACCTTATTTTTAATGTGGATGCACCGATGCACTCGCCAGGTGCGATTGCTCTTTATTCTTTAAAACTAATCGATCCCTTTTATTATCCTACGTAGAAAAGTATTGACTCCATATTCGTTAATTGAATGACCCCTCCGTTCTCATCGCAGTTATTACTATATATTTCATCGCGTACTGAAAAAGATTTATACCTTTACAGTTCATCGATACAGATGGTATTGAGACAGAACGATTTAGTGAATTTATCGCGAATGTTCGGTGTTGTGGAATATCTTTTTCGGACACGTCCGGAACGATGTTTTACGAAGGGATAACGAGCGAATGAGAATTGAAACATAACCCATATAAAACGATAAAAATAGCAACCGCGCTTTCAATTCACCGGCGAATCGGTTCTTGTTACGGTGGTAGGTGCTGGAGATAAATATTTTTATCCTGCCTCCTTTGTACGGCCATTCCGTCTATCACTCATAAACGCCGTATGTGGGTCGCAGCACCTCAAGTATTTACCTTGGCACAGTCGGTTAACACCAATTAACTGCTGTCTTATCGAAATCTATTCGGAACCTAATTCCGCCTCGTTCCAGTCGATCGTCACGCCTCAACTAATGATGAATTGCGCTCTCTGAAACGACCTGCCTCAACCTCGATCGACAATTTTCGCCTCGAAAACATATTCGCACACTTTCTTCTATATAGCAACACTTCTACAAAGAAACAATTTTTCTTCTCTTTTTCAATCATTCTATTCAAGTTACTCGCACTCCATTTTCTACATAACTGGTCGCATGGAACTTTATACGACCCCGACGTATATAAATTCTTATTCACTAAAATGACTTTACTTTCATGCAAAATAGAAAGCTAGAATTGTCAACGTTTCGAGTTTTTCAAATATTTCGAGTAAATTGTTTTATAATCGCTAGACTGCGGAGATTTTTACGAATTTAGGACTTCTGAAAATTTTCAAGAAATGCTGCAACATAAAGTTCCACAGGATTCAGTAYGATGTTTATTCATTTCAGAACTACAAAGACTAGTGCCACTAAAAATGAGATTTTACATGGTTCCACTTTCTTGCAATTTGCCTACAAAAATTGAAAATTGCATGAACATCCGCAGTCTAATCCGGCAATCGCTAAACTTTTTCGAGAAACTGTACGTCGTGTTTGGCTTCCACTTTCAACATCGTTTAACGCACACAGTAATTACTCCCTCGCACACGTAAGCATATATACATATCGATACGATAACGAGTGTGTTGAGGGGGGAAAATAGTAAAATCGTTTCTTTTCCGACAACAAAATTTCGCGTTCCGAAATCATGCAGAAGTTAATTGACCCTGCGCTGACGAAACACTGATATTCTAATCGAATTCGGTACCCGGCACATTGTTTGCTATCGGTCTTTATTAAATGCCACTTGTAGCCCACGCTTCCGATTCGCGGGGTAATATTAACGAAACGCTTACCTCCTCGTTAATTATCGTGGGACGATTAATTACGTTACACAATACCCTGCCACTTTCCCTCGGAGAACAATCATCGCGCGCTATTTTTATAACCCCTGTTCTCGTACTTCATAAATCATATCTAATCTAAAACATTTCTTTTGTAACAAATTTTCCGAGCTTCGTAATTAAGCATCGTTAAGCGTGTATCAATAAACTGTTACCGAGTTCGTTACCTCATTCATCGTTTCACAAAATAACAATGGACATTTCGCACCCGTTTGCTCCCATAACCACTCTCTCACGGTCAATTCGGAGCTGTCACTTTCAAACGAAACTTCACAATCACGATCATTCACACTGCGACGGTACAAACTTTGTGGTAAGTCAAAATAATAATAAGTCAAATAATTGAGCGACACTTGACAGTCTCACTGTTCGCACACAAACTATCTCGTGAAATCGGCAATCGCGTTCGTATATTAGAGAATTTTAAAGTAATGACAGTCGAGAGTGACAATTACGAGACACGTGATAGAGTACTGCGCGAACCAACCAGGTTTCTGGAAGAACGACAACCGTGGCGATCAAATAGTGCCGGTGAACTGAATGAAGATCGCTCGGCCCGCCACGATTCTCATTCGTGTAACGCGCATGCGTGCTCCTTTATCCTCCCGCACGCGCGTTCTGATAACATTTTCAATTTCGCTAGCCCGCATCAGATAGGCCATTTGTGATTCTAATTGAAGAAACTCTTTTTATGCGACTCCTTCTTCCACTTTTCTTACCTGCCCCCTCTTGATCTTGATTCCCTTTCATTCTAGCGGCAAATTCTAATCGCAAATGGCAAGTTCAAACTCTGGTACTATAATTCAAATTATATTTTATAAGATGTTCATACGGTAGGTCGTCAATTATGTTTAATGAACAGTATATTAATTTTACATAAAGCAAAAATAATCATGTTGGAGCGAGAAAGATGTACAAGTTCGACACTATCCTGTTTCAGCCTGTGTTATGTATTTAACAAAATAACAAAATCCAACAACTCCAACTTTCGAATAAAATTCTCTGAAAGGCAATTTATACAAAAGAAGTAAGAATAAAGCTATGCAGCCCGGAGTTATACTCTTCGAAGAGATAACGATGATTGGAAATGAAATTTAAAACAAACTCGATTCTTCGCCCATTCAGAAGAGGCTTCGGAAGAGATTTATTAGAATAGCCGAAAAGTTCCGTGCGCTTCCAATCTATTCCGCCATTTCGGTATAATTCGGCGAAACTCTTTCCATTGTTGACGACACGGCCGTCAATCCACGCAAATAAGCATCGCATCGTCTATAAAGTTCCCCTATTCTATCTCGCCCGCTCCGGAATAGAGAAACATTCTTTGTGAATCGCTGAAGCATTGGAAACTGAATCGTTGAAGAATCCGATTCTTCTCTATTCGGAGGCTCGGGTGGGAAATTCCCAGTTCGTAAGTTGCTTAAATGGACATTGAAGTAATCGAAGAAATTCCCGGAACACTTCCGGGACACTCGGAACCTTACGCGTATCCTATGCGACTGTGCGGTTATGGTTCTTGTACCGAATTGGACCGCAATTTGAATGCGTAAACTGCTTCGTGGAAAATTGAATTCAGGCTAATTATCACCTTATATGTATTCAGATACTCGTAATATATTTCTTTTGACTTATAATCTTACCATATTGTAGAGAGTTATGCTAATTCAATCACATTGTAATTCAATTAGGCGATTGAATTACATCGTATTTCAATTATATAGTAATTCAACTACGTTAATCAGATGTATAATTGAAATACAATATAATTCAAATACAGCTTTCCAAATTATAGCCCAGAACTTTGAAGAAGTGCGATATATTTTTATGTTTTTCTTTCATACACGTACTTGTTTGCTGTCTGTGCGGACGTAGTTTCCTATTTTATAATTGTACTCCAATTGCAATTATGAATTACATTGTAATTTAATTGAATGAAGATCTGCATTATAAATCACAATATGACTGAATCACAACGTAATTCAATTACTTTGTAATTATATTTCCCGGAGTAATTCAATTGTAATTCTGCACAACTCTGCCAAATTGTATCTTGCAAAAATCACGTTTTCTCTTTCGAAATTCTCAGGTCAGAAGATTTTACGAGTCTGCGGCGTCGGAATCGGCGTCTGGGACATTTAGCAAGTCTCGTTCCCCGATAAAGTCCGATTACGGTGGATGTGCGTGGACAACGGACGAGCTCCATTATGACCAAACTCTGCGGTTCAAGGAGCAACGAGAATCTTCCGCGAAGAGAGTTCTGTGTATTCTCGTTCCTCCACTGGGTTCTTCCGGCTCTGGGAAATTAAAATTTGAAACTTGGAACGTTATCCGGCGAAAGGTGGGTCGAGTGGAGTATATTGAAAATGTTGCGAGCGTTATGGAGCGGGAGATAAAGCCGTTGGCATCGGGAAAAGTATGACTACCACTTTAAAATGGGGAAACCGCTTTCGGATTAAAAACGCATCGTGGAGAATGTTTCCGTTTTCAACCGAATAAAACAGAGGATAATAGGACAGTGTAATTTTGGAAATGGACTGAAAATAGCAAGGGAATAAGCATCGGTGTATTCGAGAGGAGAGAAACGTAAAGAGGTCTCGATTCGATGAAACTGACGATACGTTTCGCGTCGCGTCGATCGGCTGAATAGGGAAGATTGTGCGATCAGAATGGAATGCGCTTGGATTCCTAATATGGGATTCCGCTTAACGCGTGCCCCCTTCTTTTGTGAACTGGGAACGTGATAGAGGCACCTGTACAGGGTGTTTCAAAATTATATGTCGTGAACACTATACCGTGATTCTGTATTGCTGGATCGGTGGAGATCTGTTACAAAAATGATCCGAATAGTTCCTTTGAGACTTTTGTTCGTCGGGATGAGTACTGTAGCATGCGATCAAAAACAATTACATATGACCTTTGGATTCAATGTTAATGTCAATTTTGCGGTCCATTTTTGTGACGAATCTCCAGCTATCTAGGGAAACACCCTGTACATGGACAACGAGGAGAGAATCGTTTCAATTGTTGGGAAAATTGGAAATTTCAATTGTTGGCGGTCGTTTAAGACGGAAAAAAGAACGCGTAGAATATGTTTATAATATGTTCTTATTTGTACGGTGGACCGCGAAAAGTGTTGAGGGCCGATAGAAAGCGAGGCTCTTGATAAAATTGTATATTCTCGCCTTTCGCTCTTTCCCGAAAGGGGACCAGTCACTTAATAAAAAGCATCGTATAAGGAAAGTGAAACCGGCGCAAGACGACGGGAAATAAACGGCGTTATCGTGATGCGTACCGTGAAATTAAATTCCGTTGGCGCGAGGCGCGCTTTTACCGGGGAACTTTACAGCCGGAGTTTCATGTCCGCCGGACACGAGGATTCGTCCGCAACAATGTCATTAGACGAGTCTCGGATTTTTTTCGTGATAAGGGAGGTTTTACGGTCTTTCTTTGCGAAATATTTTCTCTCTGATCAATTTTCCCCGGATGGTACATATCGCGCTGTTGCACGGTCTAATCTCGGCAGCAGACAATGGGTCTTGCGCCGGAAAAAATTCATTTTCAGTGGACTATGGATCTTGAGCGTTTATGGCAAAACCGCGCGCGCGAGCGCGGATGGAGTACAAAATATCTTGGATTTTTCAAAATTATTGAACGATCACATTTCCATCGATTTTCTATTCTTTACAATAATAAAGCACAGAGGTCTATGGTATAAATGCACTATACGAACTATCGACAGAGACTGTACGCTACCAAGCACACCGCCGAGTGGCAAAACTAAAAGCAGAATCATCCTGACGCCGATTCTCGTTTTTACTTCTGAAGTAGGTCAGTTCAATATTTCATAGCCGTCACCTTGCCACAGGATAACGAACATTATTAAACAGCATTACATAATTAAAGGGTTACCGAAGAACGACGGGAAAAAAATCGGAAAAGAAACCGTGAAACTCATTTCCATTAATTTCATCGTCGATTCCGTGCTCCGGTTCCGGGCGATATACACAACAGAAAAGAAAATAAGAACGGTCCTCTAATGAACTTTTAATACGGGAACCGGCTTCGTTAGCACTATACAACCGACGGTCTCAAATATCTGCAATAATCTCTCTCTATCTCTCTCGGTCAGAAGTGCGTTATTCAATTACGTTTGACTGACGCCGACTCGACATGTTCCTTCGATTATGCGCGCGCCGAATAGCACTTTCCTGTGAGTCCTTTGAGGATCAGGGCCCGGTTATGCGTGTCTTGCTGTATAGCGATCGTCGTGTGTTCTCTGGTTCGTCAGCGATCCCGGATTCCTGCACCGATAATTCGTATGTATTCGCCGAGGTTTCGATTCATTTCGTCCGCCGGATATAAATGACTCTGTCAACAGCACGGGCATGAATACGCCGGCTAATGTCGTTGAAACTGCGGCTCTCAACCAACAGGATTCATGCCAGGACGCCGGGAGCGACGTTTGGCAACGATCCTTCGCATAATCGCCTACCGTGGCCCTCATTTTGCGTCTGTATTTTCGCGCCATTAGTGATAATTAGTCATATAAGTACCAAGGTCTTTATGAAAATTCAATAGAACGTTACCGAGCGCCCGAAAGCCAGGGACTCATTTCTGCTTCCCGACGAAAAATGAAATTCACCCTTTTGCAAGTAAATTTCACCCATCAAGAGTATTAAAATTAATTATTATTTATTTAGACACACGTGTGTGTGGTGAACGGTGTCATTACTGCCAGGCAAATATAAGACTCGATTCTCTTCAACTTAACCTAATGACTTGGTAATTACGTCTACATACATCTACTAATTTACATTTGATTTGTTTTTTTTTACAAAAACTTACTAAAAATACTTTATATTTGTAAATGGTTCAAGTTGATTTGCAGAAGGGGGTAAATTTAACTCATTAATCATTCATTTAGCTCATTAAATTTATTCAGCAAAGGAAACAATGTTTAGCTAGCGCCTGTATCTTCCTTAAAAATCCGCGCTCTGGTCGTTGATGATAAAAATGTTAAACAATCGGTACAACTAAATCTAGAGCATTCGATGGACGAACGGGAACGACTTCAAGTACCCAACTCTATCTCCAGCAACTTGAAATCCAGGACACAGAGCTAAATCAACATCTAGAGGCCTGCCTGCCGTATGTTTTTAACAAAAGCTGAAAATACCATCGAAATAGCGTCGCTCTATCGTAAATTCGACCGTGCACCATTTCGGAAATCGCGATTGCCGTTCGTAAGGACACTGCCTCGCGGATCAACACTTTGATCTCCGAATGATCGAGCTGTATTCCTGGAAAGCCGCGTTTACTAGCACCTCTATCGATGGCGGTCTTAGATCCGGTTTTACGACTCTCAAAACGGAAATGGATAACGTTCGGGTAAAGTTTACTCTACTCTTGCGTCTTACCGCGATCGTTGCACGGTGCATCTTCTGCGATTCGATATGTGGGTCTCTGGATGCGAGAGATTCGCACCGGGGGTTAAATTTAGCACCGAATTACAATAAAGGGGATGTTTGTGGTGAATGCACCGTTGCGCGTCGTTTGCGATTTTATGGGGGATCATCGAGTTCGTTTATAGAGGATGCCGGATAGAATTTATTTCCTGTGAGAAAGAGTCCGCCGTTTCTTACGAGCAATTGGATGCAATCGATTCAAGAGTGCTTCTTTCGTATAGTTACGTTGTCAGAGAGCAGTAGGCACGATGCAATGATCGTTTCATTGGCTAGCAGCTTGCTGGGCCCGCCCACCGTATGACACGCCTACTATTCGACACGCCCACGTCAAGACAAAAATTTTCACTCAACAGAAGAGGAACTGGGTCAATCGAAATATTATTCGAAAACAGCAGGGTCAGCTTGATCGCCGAAATAAATTCGCGTGGACAAAGACAAAGCGATGCAGCAAAGTATCGTGAATGCACAACGCGGCTCTCAGCAGTTGCGCGAAAGTTCGCGGCGACTCGCGACAAATTCTCGCGTGCCTTGAGTGGTTTGCTCCATAAAATTGTTTGCCGATACGTCTCCGAGGGAAAATGTGTCGTTGGAAAATTGTTGCTAACTGGGTTGAGCGACAGGTCACAGTTACCAATCCCCGGGAGAAATTTAGATGCGAGGAGAGAGCTTCTCGATTCGGCAGAGCTTCCAGCTAAAAGTCGCACAAATTGGCCGTGGAAAATTGATTGACTTCGTCCGGTGCCCATCTGTATCGCTGGTAACGCAATTATTATTTGAGAACAGTCATTTCGTTCTTCTTCAGGGAGGCGGAATAGTCGTTATTATACGCCGTTATTTAATAAGGCGGATACTTTTGTGCCGGGTGTCCCATTTCAAGTAAAAGTGAACCCAAATCCGATCACCGGAGGGTTCTGATTTTTCGAAGACAAAAGAAAGTAAGAAATCGGAGGGATCATTCAAAACATCCATCAATTCCACCACACGAATCCACTGAAAAATGGGGTGAGAATAATATCCTCCCAAGGAACGCCACCCACGCCTTTTAATATCCTGTCACAGCGTCTACTGCTCGGTTGACAGACACGAAAAGGATATGGAAGCGTTTAATACAGGCTGTCCCGACTACATCTACAAACCGGTGGCATGTTCTCTGCAGAAAAATAAGAGAGCCATGTCCACGACGCACCAAGACAAGAACATTAATTGAATTTGCTTTTTGCAATCTTCAACGACCCTTTCAGATAAGACGAACAGATCTCGGCTGGTTTTCATTCGAGGAATTTTCAATTCTTACGCGCGGGTACAGGGAATGCATTTTTCCTATATTGAAAAAACGTGAAAAGGTCACGAAATATCGGTCTATTTGGCAATACCGAAATCAGCTGAAATCCGCTCGGGACGGGACATTTTGACCGCTGCGCGAAGAGCCGGAACGTGCCTCGGGCCTGCCTCGGCCCGAGGCGCAAGAGTGGGGGTACAGCGTCGTGGAAGGGGAAGGTGCGATTGGGAGGTGGGAGAGACTAGTCTCAATCTAACGCTACAGTGGGCTGGATCGAGAGAGAGAGAGAGAGAGAGAGAGAGAGAGAGAGAAATATCGTGACATTTTACTATAACTTTTCCATTTCTATTAAAAAATTTCCATTAAAAAATTGTTCCTACCTACTGATAATTATCGTAATAAATATGTTCTTTGTAATCATTTGTTAATTAATTCTTTAAATTTTGTTGTCTTAAAATAAAATAAAAAATTGTTTCTTTGTTACTTATATTTAGTAGTTTTTCAGATAATTTAAATCGCCGATGTCTTTGGTTATAAATTTAACAGCAGAGAGCTACGACGAACGGAGTATGGATAAGAATACGCTGCATCCAGAATCCAGAGGCGCAAAGGACGCTCCTCGATTCTCTCGAATTAACCAGATACGTTCAGAGGAGATTTCGTGGCTGCGGTAGGTCTAGCTGGACAGCTTGAACTCTTCCAACTGACAAGTTGAGCCTGCACTACGAGCATTGAAGGTACGGTGACGCAACGCGGGAAATTTTGTCCGGCAAAACCGAATAAGAACCGGTGACCCCAATCCTCGTCCCGCGGAACAGTTAGAGACAGTTTCGGTCGAGCTCGAAAAACTGCGATAAATTAAACTAGATGCTGCACACATCCCCACCGCAGTTCTGCCATTCAATTTAGCCCACCGTGTACGATACAAGCACGTTCGCTTCATTTTTCAACCACAGTCCTCTTGGAACTGCCACTCCGAATCACTGAACAAAAGCTGGTTCGTCAGAAAACCGCCGACAAATAATGCGGAATACGTTACTCCCTGGACAAGATAGAACAGTTCGAGGTCCCCAATTAGCCTCATATTTTACAAAGATCCGGTACAGGCTAATTATACTCGTTTCCGGGGGAAATATGTACGACCCACTGACATATGGCTGACACAGACCTGCCGTTCGCTGTCAAAATCCTCAACCACGACTAGCCACTGTTTTCCTAGCTTGTGTCCCTGAAAATAAAGCGGCGACTTGATTTACGGTGGACGGTTCACAGAACCCCATAATTTATCTCGATTCCCAATCGGACCGAGTTTTCCTGCTTCCCAGAAACAAAGCGGATATTATTTTCTTTCCGTCGTGCGACTGACAAATCGTCTAAGAAAACGAACGATCGCGATTTCGTGGAAGCTTTTTGATGAAATCCATGCCCGTGGCGGTGATGTCAATCATGCGTGATTCGTGAAACATTTTTTTTATGAAGCAATAACAAACTCAAGCAACTTACATAGTCGATTTTAAAAGAATCCGTCTGCTCGCGTTGGAAAACGAATATTGCGGAGAGACGATCGAATCCTTGAAAATAACTTTCTGACGAAGAATCGTTTGTAAGAGTTGCTGTACCATTATCCGAAATATCGTTCGCATTATTAAATATATCGGTATCTAATCAATTACTAAATATTTAGTTATTGAATGAGGTATTATACCAATTTCATATCTGGAATGGAAATATTCTAGGTCGGAAGAAATGCTTAATCTTCCAGTTAAAATAGCTCCGAGTGCAAAGGGTTAAATATTGACAATATCTCAACGAAGATTTAGTACTTCAATAATAACGAACAAATAAGTATTCAATCCTGAATTAGGTGCTTTTGTAGGAGTGAGATTCCGAAGATATTTGAATCATCGGAATGCCCGCATTCTCTAGCCTCAATTGTCGTTACTTGTTTGTTCTTCCTCCGATAAATATTATGAATTCCAAAGCGCCGTGGCAAACTGTTTCGACCCCTTCCGGCCCGGTATTTAATTTAAACTCGCGGATGAGCAAGCAACAAAGAGATACACAGACGAAAAAGCAATTACGAGTCGGTGGGATTCTTTCTCGGTGTATTGGTACGATCGGTATTAACCTTTCCACGAAGATACGCAAGTATTCGATTACTCGGACCATAATTGAGCGGGCACTGCATCGGATTACGTGCCGAAACTATGCTCGCTCCGATCCAATCAACGTCCGAAATCGAAACTGATGGCTGTTTCCTGGTAAATAAGTTGGTTCCCTCGGAACCGGAAAAATCTAGCTGGCGAGAAAATTCTGTTGCCGGTGTTTTATTGGCAATTACCAGTGATTAATCCCCCGGTGAAAATGGCAGCGAATGAATGCGAGATTGAGGGTGGTCGAGTTTGGCCAACTTCCATGAATACTTCAGCCGATGTCGAGCAACTAATCTGGCTCGTCGTTGACTTTCCGCGAGTTAGCGAGTCTAGCGAGCCTTGACGAAATTTCCTGCTTGACCTTCGACGGCCTTGCGAATTCTCGTTGGCTTTGGAACTGTTTCCGTTACCTCCTTTTCTTAGATTAGGAACTGGAGAAACAATATTCAACACTTTTCCCTCTTAAATCGGGAACATCAAAAGGCGCAACTAGACTCTGTAACCCAGAATTAGTCGATAACTCACAGCTATAATATCCGTTACTCATTCTTAAGAGCCCATTAAATAACCAGCGGAGGGTACAGTGTTAACAATAAATCTGACGTGGTGAATGAATTGATGCTCTACGAGCAAGCACGCGCCTTTAATCATCCGCCATTAGTTTTTGGGTATTAAAGATGAAGAATGCTCGGACATAACGCGGTGGTTAGTCATCGAGTGTCTCGCTGATGACTCCTATAACGCAATCAAAAGAATTAAGATCCCGATGAGGGGTCGAGCGAGGAAAAAACATAGTTGCTGTTCCAGGGTGCAGTTATTGCACCGATTCGACGAATCCTCGTAAATTCTCGCGATGTATATAGTATGATATAGTCGTGGGATATGTAGTCTCGGGATCGTCGATGGATTTACAGAGCGTCGGACAGACGTATGGATAAACAGACAGGGTTCGGCCCGTACCTCGTGAACACCGCGAAGATGTTTGAGGTTCGGGGAATACTAGCGTCTCGCTTTTAAAAGTTTCGCTGTTATTGTTGGTACCGGGCCAACCTAAGTAATGCTTGGCCACGACGAAAATACATCATCCCCACCATGTGCCTGTAACCATCGCCATTTTTACCGTCCCTTCGGATCCTCCTTTCTATCCATTCATCTCGGGGGCAGGACCGAGTCCGATGCTGTTGATAGAATTATTCGGCTCGTGTCGAGTACGCTTCGCAGTACAGACATGATTGATACCATATCGTCGAGAATTACACAGTATTACACAGCATGTTATTCATCTCCTTTCAATCCAAATAACATTCTATTTTGTTCCTGTCAATGTACGTACAGTCGTTGGAGAACATGTAGATACACGATAGATAGAAATTGTCTCCTTGTTCGACGAAATTATGAACTATTGGGTTGTGTAATAAATTCCCGCGTTTTTTGTTAGGTAAAGTACATACAGGGTGTGGCCGGACGGGTAGTACAACCGAGCAGGAGGTAATACTACATGTAAAAATAAGTCGAAAAAGAGTTTGAAAAATCGACTTTGAAAAAATGCAGCGAATCCACGTGCTATTGCATAGGAATCGTCTGACGCGTTTCACCATGATCAATCAATTCTACTTTCTGCATATACTAAAGCACGCGAGAGAGAGAGAGAGAGAGAGAGAGAGAGAGAGAGAGAGAGAGAGAGAACCTGGCGGAATTTTAAACTCGATTTTCTCGAAAACGAAGCGTCGAACGAAAAAAATGTTATTCCTTTTTGTCGACTTATTTTTACATGTGGTATTAAGCCTGCTCGGTTAAACCATCCGTCCGCCCACACCCTGTATGCATTCGCAAGTCAAGGGAGTGCTTGTCACCTTCGTTGGCAAAAGGAATTGTTATAAATATTAAACACATCCCGAAATAATAAATTTCTCAATAATTATTATCACGGAGATCGAAATCGATCGATATTAGATGAGGTGGGGAGAGTTGCGCATCGCTGCGCACGTGCCGCCTGAGCTCGGCGAGAGCGCTCAGTCGCTCAGTCAGTCGGGTCGAATCGGCCGGCACGAGCGGTCGGGTTTTGGGACCAGAGGACCAGGAGGACCGGGGACTGAACATCCAGACCATGATAATATCGAGCTAATAGCTGCACACTTCGAATTTGTGTTAATTTATGTAAGAAGGAATGTGTTGAAAGATTTTCAATAAAGATTCATATTCCAAATTCCATAATATTTTGAAATTCTACCTTAACCCAGACCAAAATACATTATTTAATCTGATTCATATCGTCTAACGTTCTCGTGGATCTAGTTCCAACATTTATCGTTCGTCAGCGTAGAGGGCGTAAGAAATCGAGTTGTTGTTAACGATGTCGGTATTTCAGATCGTCAGATACGAAACCCCGTATTGGTCTACTCCTATTCCTCGTGTGTGTTGCAATGTCTGTGCGGATCTTAAGTCTGTGGTATAGTTGATCTGTAGTGCCATCTGTTTCACTGGTAAAAAGATACCTCACTATTTGAAACAAGAGTTTCTTCTGTCAGATTACAAACAAGATTACTATGCACGCGAACTTTTTCAGAATAAAGTCATGAAAACACATTCAAAAGGCTCAGAAAACAACGCAATTTAACCAAGGGCCTATGTCAAAGCATTAGTGATCAAAACTTTAAACGGCAATATCTCGAAAGTGAAAGTATGTGACATGCAGCGTTCTTCCTGACAACCACAGAATTGTGTCTGGCAAACGTAAACGAAGGTGTACGAGTTGCCTTGTTTAAGGAGTCGCGTAAAACAACGCGACGCTGCGGCCAGTGAGAGAGAGAGAGAGAGAGAGAGAGAGAGCTTACGTAAATAAATAAATCTCTTATGTCTGAAGGATTTCATTTAAGAAGTACAGTCCGTAAGCATGCATTATATACATAGAACGCGGCTGTGAACAGAATCCAAGGTGAAACACGAGGAATCATCGTCTCCGTGTGTTGTTACGACCCTTAATCTGCGGCTCACAACATGGACTCATCATTTCCTGGGGCCATAATCTCATCGATCACACTTAACAAGTCCGTTATGTCACGTGTTTTCGGAAACTCAAACAATAATCGTGTGCCCATAATTATCAAAGTGGTTCGCGTTATATATTTCTTGTTCCGAATAATGCATAAAATCCGCTGTCTAATAATTAACAACATCTTTGAGCTTTCATAAGTCTCGTTCTTCTTTTTAATAGAATCTAATTCGTTCAACGACGTGCCACGATAATGAATTCTCAAATCTGAGCCTCACAACGAATCGATAATCATTTTAAAAAGTTATTACTTTCCGGCATGCTTTTCGTTTCAAAGACGACGATCGAGCCACCAATGCTAATCGATTGGCAAGCAAACACGGAAGTTGCAAAGACAGTGCAAAAAACTCTGCTTCTCGTAAATATGAATATCGTTTCTACAGGATCTGATGAAACTGTTACAATTAGTTGCGATAGATGATCGATGTTACGCATTGTCAAACGCGCTTTTTCCAATCCATCGATCCGTATATGCATTATAACGGTCCCGCCCATGGATCCAAGACACGCAGAAATTTACCGTTTCCTTGCTCACCTTTGCAAGCCTGATCTGAATGATTCCTGTGATAGGGAAAGGCAGAATTGAAACGCACCACGGCTGCTGCCATAATCGGGGAATGAAGTTTTTTAACCGGAGCTGCGTTTCGCGCCTCTGATGCATTTTAATCAGTCATAACGGATGATTATGCAAGGGTGGAGGTTGTGCAACAAGGATTTACAGTCTCGTAGTCAATACTATGCTAACGAGCTTACACTCGATTAAGAGGGGCTCCCGCGTTACGAAAATTCAGCCTCGAGGACCGGTGTCGCAGATTGTCGTCATACTCACTATCCTATCTTTCACTTTTTGTTAATTGCGGAGTGTAAATTTTCATGCAAATTAAAAATTCCCTGCTTCAACCCGTTGGAAATCTTCCTATTCATTTACATTTCACCCATATGTATTTTTCACAAATGCGTACAATTTGCTGTATAATTATGGATCTGTGAATTACTAGGTAAGGTCAAAATTTTCTCTATCAACTGCAAAGAACAGGAGTCAACTATTTTATACATATATTAATTTTTCGTACCTAGGATAACTTCATCGTGCATTCATGATTTTTACTCGAATTCTCATTATTGTTGGTTGGGAAAAAGGAAAATGAATTGATTGTAGAAAAGAAAACGAGAGTACAAGGGATAACATGTAGCATTTACTCGCCCCACCGCGCCTATGCGTGGGTATACATCTGCGCTGTGGCTTCTGATTGGTGAAATGCAATGGTGACACCTATTTTACCGATCGAATGGAGTAGGCGATGTAATTATAGTGGGTTGAACGAGTTGTTCGCAGGTGAGCATGCTAACGATATTATAGGTGCTTAGCTTAATGTATGTATAATCAACGAACGCTGACTACTTCTCTCGAAGTGTAAAATATAAAATAGTAGCAACAGTGGAGGAATAAAATTAAATTCTAGCTTAAAAGTCGTCTATTTCTCTCACAACCAGACAGCGGATTTTATGCATCCATGACAAAAATGAGTAAAAATTTAATATTTCACTCCAGTCGATTGCAAATCGAGTTCAAAATTTTCATTTTGCATTAAGATCCGCTGTCCGCTTGTAACTAACATAACAGTGAAAGAATCAAGGATCCAGATCCAATTCCCCTAATCAATCTCCGCGAATCAACCGAAACCCAGACGATCCACTTTAGCGACGACTAAAAAACAAAGAGGCGAGCGTAAGAGTGAGAAATCACGCGGAAAAATACGCAACAAGGTCGCCTTGAGAACGCGAAGAGGCCCCCGGTCGATGAAGCCTAAAACCCTAGAAATTCGCATAATACATGTCGCATTGGCTTCCTTATAAAGCTTCCGGTTTTCAATACCAAGGTCCGCAGTGCTGGAAGAAGCTTCGTGGAAAAGAGAACCAGCACCGGCAGCTACCATCGCGTGTCACCCCAACATCATCGAGAACGTCCCCGTTCGAGAGCGCGACGTTAAGGGGGTTCTGTGCTCTCTGCGCTCTGACTTTGTGCTCGTACGTCCTTCTACGCTTTAACGACTCTTAGAAAAGCCTATCCGGGATCAGAGAGTGAAAGTTCAGTGAATTAGGCGTATCTCAAAGGAAGAAGAAAATTAGGAGAAGACGAAATAATAATATTGCGGAATCGCCGCCTGGGAAAAATCGCACGTTACACGCTCGGCGAGCTGTCATTAGCGTTCTTGTCTCTACGCTGGCAACGGACACGTTGCGACACCGTAGCTGCTCCGAACCGACAACTGCTAGCCCGAGCGGAATATAGTGCCATCAATTTTCCAAGGAACTAACTCGCAAAAGTATACGGGTCCTCAAAAAACATCAGAAGTTCATCAAAATTGGCACAATGGCCCTCAGGAAAGTCCTCCTTGCGGTTATCGGCATGATCTGCGCGTGCACCTGCGGAGGACGCACGGAATGCGGAAGTCACGCGCAGATTTCATTGTTGACCAGCGTCCACGACGATCCATCCTGCAGGAAACTGTCGCCCAGAGGCGTCCTGCTCTACGAAGCCGCGAAATTCCTCGCAGAAGTTCACAACAACAAGTCTGCCGGATACGATATCGGTATTTCTCACATTCTTGCCGCTTCCGGTTCCGATGCTCAAAGAAATCGGTTGCACTTCGGGTTGTAACGCGAATTCGTTTGTGGACAGTGCCGTTGTTGCTCAAGAGTTTTCATAATTACCAATTAAAGAATTGTGATTTGAAAAACGACTATTTAAAATTTCTTTCATCTCTTTTGACAATTATTCAGAAATGAATGAGGGATCATTGTTAATTGTATTTTTACCTGTTTGTAGAATTGACCGTCCAGGACACGTGTGGCAGCATCGCAGGTGCGTTGAAAGCGGGGATGAAAGCTCTCGTTGGGGCGGACACCAACTGCTTGCAAGCCCCTTACTTTTTAGGTAATAAATAACATTTCATTCGCTTGCTCCGATTTTCGTACCTAATGTAAAATCATTCCGGAGAGTGTTCTGCTCGCCCTATATCGAGGTGACTTCGTTCCGCAGGAATTATTGGGCCGGACACTGCGACAAATGCGGAAGCCGTACACAAGATAACGTCAGTGCTAAAAGTGCCGCATATCGTGAGGCGGCAATCGAATTCTCCGTTCCTTCATCATCTCATCAAGGAATCCGATTCTTATATTGTTCAGGTAACCATCCGCGATATCGTCTATCGAACGTGGCAACAAAAAAAAGATTGAATACAACAAGCGATTGTTAGAATCACAGACTTCATACGTGTTTTACACTCCTTCGTTAAAACAGTACAGCATCAACAACAGTCCTAATGGATCAATCTAAATTCAATTGAAAATGAAAATCGGTTCTACAGTTTTCCTGCATAAATTTAGATCCAATTACAGATAAAAATCTTTCAAAGTAGTACAGAATAAATTTTCATTTTAAATGGAATGTAGATATGAGAATTAATGATCCAGCATCTTCGAGCATTGTTAAAGTTATATGCGAATGGACTTAAACGTCGTCGACTGTACAATTATAAAATGGTCCTGGGTCCGAGGGATTAATTGTAAATCTTCTTCTCCTTGCATGAATGCTGTTCATCGAGAGGAGCCATTTTTAATATTCTTTAATATTCCAAGGAACGTTCGTTATTAATTACGGATTTCCTTCTGCACCTCGCGCGAATCCTTTTTATCGGTTCATCTTTCGAGAACTTGCAAACGCTCGTTTGAAATTAGCTGCGCTGGCACGTCCGGATTTTCTGTTCCAGGGAGCACTGAAGGTCGCGGAGTCGCTCAAGTGGAAGTCGTTCTCGTTGGTGGTGAACGCTGACGAGGATGGCGAGGACGACTCGCAAAACATCGCGAAAAAGTTGACAATGGCTGCCATTGAGAAGGGTCTCTGTGTTCTGGTCCACGATGGCGACGATGACGGTACTGCCCTGCCTCCCTAATCATTAATTATGCATTGCGACACTGAAGGGTTCTTTTAATCCTGCAAAATAATTTTCGCTACCTTCGTGCGAATCTATTATTAATCATTTGAATTTGTGCGAATGCAGACTTGACATCGCACATCGTGCACGTCGGCAAACCAGAAGACGGATTCTTCAGCAAACCTGTCAATGCTACAGTGCTCGTACTGAGCGAGGGACATCTCGATGATCACCTGAACCGTGTGAACTCCACGAACACTATTGTTCTTGTCGAAGACGACAGGTAACCATTTCAACATCGCATCTAAATATTTTTAGAAGATCCACCACGAGACAAATATTCATTTCACAAATATTCATCTGCATTTTATCAATTTTTACGCTGCATAAATCGATACAGCTCAGTCCTTTAGTAATCGTTGAGACGAGCGAATTTATTTTTTCCGCGCTCAGCGGTAAAATCGACGTTTCGTCCTCCTCGATCGACGTCGCGACGTCCGGCGTCCCATCTGACAATGAGCCCCGTCGTTCAATTGAAGTCGAGACCGGTCGATTGCTCTGGTATCCCAACGCGCGACGCTCCATCGTTTCGGTAATCCCGGATTTCCTATATTCTTCTCGTCAAATGATCCCTCGAAGGCGTTCCATGCGGCACCTACCACCCCCCCAAATAAGTCCATTATGATCCCGATTATGGTTGGCAGGGGGAACTCCCGGGAACGATAGGAAACAACGGGAAAATGAAATATTGCTGACACGATCTACGGTAGATCTCGACTTGATGCTTACAAAGTGGTGATGCTGACGTTGTTCATTTGATTAATTAATGTGTTCGACGTGCAATCATCAATTTCAATCGAATTTATATTTCACGTTCAACCATCGTATCGGTTAACTGAACGAACCTGTCTGATGAATGAGAAGATTGAGATCCCTCGATTTTAATAATATTAAATATTAAATTTTAAGACGACAACAACAATTGTTACAAATAATGGAAAATATGTTTTCTTTAAAATACGACAGAACTTCCCCGCCAACCTAACAGATCGAAAGGTCAATGATCCAGATGGTTTGACCGTCACTCCGTCATCGAATAAAATAGCGGAGATCGATCATTATGCTTGAAATTCCCCGTAGATTCATTGCTATGGCTACAGCCGTCGTTTAAGTTGATTAAATTGATCAGGACTGTTTTATCATTCGATCACTGGCTCGTTACACGATCAGTAGCCGTGTTCGATTCATCTCTATCGACGGATCGATCGTTACGTAACAATTAACCATTAACAACAAACGATCCTCCCAGCAACAATGGACGACGTGCTGTTCAATTAACGGTGTGACTCATCGCGCATACAAAACAGAAATACATCTCGGCTATTTATAAATAATTACGACTATAAATCTCGACACATAACAGAACTCGGTTTCCACAGAATAATCAGGAGAACACGTTTCTACTATACTTATGGACTGACCAAGTAAAAACAAAAACACGAACAATGACTCACTGTTTGATTTCCTGTTCGTGATCGATCCATCGAATGAAAATCGAAAGTGTGCGATACGGTCGCAATAATTTTCATGTATATCGATTTCGATCAAGGCTGCTACCGATCGATTTCTACGAAACGGGGGAAACCGAGTTCCTTGTACGATCTGGGATATACAATGTGGCAATAAAGTGTTCGGAACAGTTCAATTTTTAATTGTTTTCGATCTTTCTGGTCATTCTAATATTGTTCTTATAGAGGTACTTTTTAAACATTTTTTAGTATCGTACAGATTGACTTTTAAGTTGAAACGTCTTTTTGGCGACAAGGTGCCTAATGTATTGTTAAGTGTTTTTGTTCAAAATATAGAACGCAAATTCTGACCAATTCTCTTATTACGTAACGGACACTTTCGTCCTTCGCTCTGAAAGGAATTAATGAGAGCGTAACGGAACAAAATTGTCCAATCCCAACGCGCACCTCGTCAAATGAAGAATATAGTCAGAGAAAGGTGTATGGATTCGCAATTTTTTTAACGACCACGTAAAATTGCGAATAAAATCGACGCATAAAAATAACGATCGAATTCTACACCATCGTTTCAAGTTCTACAATCTTCTACCATTACATTTTATTCGCACATAGCCTCCAATTAAATTCGATCCCCTTTTTATTGCTACATTGATCTTTGGAAAAAAGAAAAAGCAAGACTAATTTCTCCTTGGCACACAAAGTGGAAATTGGTCAAATGTTTTTCATTCTGCCATTCATTCATTCGATGGATGAAAGGAAAATAAAAATAATTTTATAGGATTTTTCAACGAACACATTTGTTTTTAATCTTCCACGGTGTATATTCTCAAGAACAAGACACTGCCATTACAATAAAGTACGTGATCGCAAGTTTCGCTACCGACCTCGCGCTACAAAACGGGATAAAAATGTTCAAAAACCGTAAATCAATTTCTTTGTATCCGATACTCTACGCAACACCTAAAACTGGAACAGCGATCTGCACTCGACACTTGTTTCACAGAAAATGATATATGCATACGGACTCTACTTGGAAGCGGTGCTCTTTGAAAAGTATTCATGCGTGTATCGAGTAGTGTAAAACTTAACGATGATATTGAATTTTCGAATATTAATATCTGTGGACGCCATTAATCGGACAGAATAGAAAATTATAAAAAATTTTTTAGAGATTTTTTTAGAAAAATTGGATTTTGCAGAAACAGCGGTAAGAGAATAAGTGATTGTGGAGCACCCCGTGCAATAATTATTGAATATTAATGCCTTCCGTTTTGCATTCTGCAGAGTTTGCTATCGTTAATTAAATTCGTCAGGCATGCCTTAATGATGTTTAGAAATCTACGTGTAATTTACAACTGGGAGAGCTACTATTGTCCACGGTTGGTTAAAATGCGGTCGTGCAGAAATATCCAACTAATGAGTTAATTTGAAAAATGTGACTCGGAACGGTCACTATCATTCGCAGCGTTATTATGCATTTGGATCAACGCGCATACAATTAATCGCACGTTGTATTTGCACATGCGATTTTACTTTTTCTGTTTCTACTCCGAAAAATTGTGATTGTCAACATTGTCTACATTGATATACGTGTTTCAATAAGTTTGACGTATTCGGTCCAAACCAGGTGCAAAACGGGAACCTGTTATTACGCGGCAAACTATAATCATCGTAAACACCGTGCTTCGATAGTTGTTAATGTTGGCACGCCAACGTCGATCCAGCAAATGCATCATACTCTGCGCAGTAGAATTACCTGTGAACGGCTGCTAATATGAAACGCACGTCCGCCATTTTGTTATCTATTACTACATCTTTGGACAGCGACTTTGACGGACGAGTGTCAATAAATGCCAAGTACAGTTAGAACATTAGGACGAGTTAATACTACGTCGTTTAATAGTTTCGTCACTCATTATTACAGCTAAACGACGTTTAATTTGAGGTTAATGAATTCAATTTAAGATACCATAAATTATCGAGCGTGTGTGTGGTGGAGACGTTATCATTTTACTGATAGATTTGCCTATGTGTAACGAATTACGTTGCGGTGCAAAGAAATGGCAGTCATTGCTGCATCTCGCTGTCATTCTCCGCGTCAGTTTGACATTTACGATTCGCAGATCTAGGCAACGTGAAACGAGTATTGCTGTCTCGGAATTTCATAGATTCTGGAATTCATTTTTACTAAATAGTTACAAACCTGTAACTTCTGCTATTTAGAATATTTTTAAAAAATTTCTATTGAAGAGAGTTGGCATTGATTACCTTAATTTATAAATAGACTGCGGAACTTTATGCATTTATGGCATCTGTGAAAATTTTCAAAGAATGCTGGAATGTAAAATTCGATAGAATTTGGTACGATTTTTATTTATTCCAGATCTATAAAGGCTACTCTATCACTGAAAACAAGATTTTATTTAATTCCACTTTCTTAAAATTTAACTACAAAAATTGAAAATTGCACAAACATCCGCAGTCTATTTATAAATCTAGATGTATAAAAATCTTTTCTGGATTTTCACACACTTGCTATCTCTAAGAAGGCGACTTCAGTGAACTTTTTCGGCTCGGCTCTAAACTTCTGTTTGATCAAATATTTTCTATGGAGTAATTTTGTGAGGGTCCACACATATGGTACATGTAAACGTGAATGTACACGGTACGAGACGCGACCGAGCGACACATTTTAAATCAAGCTGGTCGATAAATAGTGTCATTATTATTGATGAAACACGTTTAATCTCGTAATTAGTAGCTTCTGTGTATAATGATAATCGTGATAAAAATATCGATGGTTATGTGAACGGTACACGCGATTACCGAGTTCATTGGTACATACCAGCCGCGCCCGTTATCTTATTAACAAACCGTCGCAATTGAAAATCCCCCTCGTGCCGCGAATCACCGATCTCGAACCAATCCGATCATTTCCCCCGCCGTGCGTTCGATAGATCAATTCTGTAAACCTTCCAATAGACGTCCATTACCCCAACTCAAATATTCGTTATACAGGGTGAACTTTCTGGGAACTTTAAGTAAATAATGCGTCCTTTTATGAGGATTAACAAGAGACAATTGGGTTGCGTTAAAGAATAAAGTGCACTTTATTAATAAAAAATAAGGTCATAGGATGTTAGGACATTATGGCATACGATTTTTTTCTCTATAATTTGTTTGTTTTTATATAAAAAAGGACAGTAACTTGTCCCAGTCCCCAGAATCACCCTGTACATCATTTCCATACTGATACAATTACTTCGGTATGTCTCAGAAACGAATTCGCCGGGCTGGAGGCGAGAGTCGAGAAGTCAAAATGGTGGTCCGGCAAGGACACTGGAAAGTACGATGCCGAGGAGCTTAGGGAAGTTAGATGGCTCGAGGACGCGATAAAGGTCTACGCAAAAGCATTAGACACGCTGTGGTGAGCATGCTGATTTGATTACTCGCTAATCAACGGCTCTTGTAGAAAGTTACAGCTTGGTTTGACTAAAAAAAATCTGGAGGGAAAAGAAACCGAATTTTTCTCACAACATCGCGGCTAATTGACAGCAGCTATAAGTTCATTAAAGAACGTACATGCTAATAAATTGTCAGCTTTCGACTAGGCTGTTCGACTGTCACGTCGACCGCACTGTACAAATCACAACTCGTTAGCCGAACGTGCAAACTCCGTTTTATGTTCCTGCGGGTGCAAAATCGTCTTTTCTGGATCAGATTATTTTTCTTGGTGTCGCGAAACATTTATCAATGTTTAGAAAGTTACTGGACTGAGGATCTTTATGTATTCGTGGCCTCTGGAAATGTTCAAAAAATGCTATAACATAAAGTTCCACAGAATTTAGTACGATTTTTATTTATTTCAGATCTACAAAGCCTACCTACCACTGAAAATCAAATTCCATTTGTTTCTCCACTCCCTTAGAATTTGCCTAGAAAAATTGGAAATTGCACAAAGAGATCCGCAGTCTACTGATCACATTCTCTGATACACTAGCAAGAAGAAAAAATGCAAGAACCAGGTGAACCCGGTCGACTGGAACAACGTCCTGTCGAATGTCCTGGCGGAGTACACGAAGGACTCGCAGAATGCAGCGATGACTCTCGACATCTCTATCAAGAAGAAGGCAGGCGAACTGATGCGCCTCGGCAGCGTGGTGGTGCATAAGAATAAGGTATCGTTGCACTGGGGAGACGACGATTCCAAAGATGACGACGACGACGATGACGACGACAACGATGGCGACGATGACGACAACGTGATGCCTGCTCTCTTCAAGAAGCTGATCACCAAAGAAAAGGGAACGAAGACTGGCTGCGCCACGACTGCCAAAGAGATCAAGATGCTCCACGAAGAGGACGACGATGCTGCGCAGGTTTTGGTGTCTGAGATTGACAACAGCGAATGGTGGACCATGGTCAGTTGATATTATTAGGAGGGTAGACTCGTTTTTCCAGGATTGCAACGGTGCGGAATGCGCCTTCTTATTTCTCGGTAATGTAAAGATGGATCAAGACCGCGATCGCCCTCAAAAGTCTTATTTTTACGTTTACATGTATGCGACAGCTACATGCTGCCGAATAATGCAAATTAAGGCTCTTAATCGTAAAAATATGACTTTTGACAATTATCAAGAATTGAGAAGACGCATCCCGAACCCTTGCAGATCTGGAAGCGAGTCTGTCCCCTTAAGTCGTTCGGAAAGTCGTTTCGTTTTCTCAAGGGAAGATGAAAGGCAATTTTTTACGATTTAGAACAAGCTTTACCATATTTTCGAACAATTCGGATGGATTTCAGGTCGGCACGGTGAGTGGCGTCGGCGTCGCCATGTTCGTCGTTGGCATTCTCGCCGTTTACGTGGTCTACTCAAACATCCGAGGTCCGGCGGCACCGAAGAATGTTCGCATTGAGAGGGACACAAGCCTAAGGCGTGTGGGCAGTGACAGGGAACCACCAGTCCGAGCTCAGAGGCACGCCCGTACCTTGCAGAGGAGGGACAGCAACCGAAGCATCAGGAGCACCATATCCGAAAAGAGCGTCTGAAGCAATCAACGACGTGAACAGCATCCGAGATCGCAGCAAGTCGAACAGTTTACTGTATCAGGCCAATCCGACGACCGATACTTCACTCGTCCAATACGCGTCTAAACATCGTCGAGCCTCGATCGGTTCGATACTGTTCGACTACGGCTGATTTAATAATCTATCTGATCCACCGACTCCAAACATGTCCAAACCAGGTGATAAACTCTGCGGAGCACGGCTGGGTCGGCTTGATTTGCCTCGGATTTGCTACTATGTACTGCGTTGAGATTCAATTTAGGTTGATTTTCTTTAATTTTAGTCGGTTTGAACAGGTTTTTGATTCTGACTAATTCAGCTTGATCTGGTTTGATTTGAAACCATGTTTGCTAGAGTTTGTTTCAAGTGGCTTGATTCAATCTGAGTTTGTACAAATTTATTTCAAGCGATTCTTCTTAGAGCGAGTTTCATTTTGTACGAATGTACTTGTTTGATTTGGTTCGAAGTAACTTTTCTTTCTGATCTGAAACTTGAATAATTCGACTTGGTTGGCTTCGGTAAATTAATTTCGATCAAGTTCCTCCTTCGTTAACTCCTTTCGGTTTAACCTTTTTACGTGCGATAACAATATGAGAAAAGAAAATAGCAACGAGAAAGAAAATACCAAAAATATTCCCACTTTCTCCACCCCCAAAAACAATGAAATAAAGACACACCAAAAAAAAAGAGAAAGGAAAAGAAAATGTGCAAATATTTTATCCGAAGGAACCGCTTTTTTGCTGTTCAATCAATAAAAATAAAAAACAATTCTGTACATAATGTAGGTATACATATACCTTGAACCTTTATTGATCCACTATCTTCTCGAATAAAATACTAGTCTAATTAAGATTAAGTTAAGAATATAAACATTTAGGTGACTGTTAATCGTCGCAGAACATAGAGGATCAAGACGAAGTTCATGTGCAACAGATCGATGTTAATTTGAAGTGACGTTTGTATAAAGGATTGATAAGTTCGATCTCATAGGATATTCGCAAAAAGAATATATGTATACTGTACAGCATTGATTAATGATCGTTCTCTGTGGCGTGTTCACGTGTATGGTCTCGTGTGCACACGTTCCTGCATAGGCTAACTGTTTCAAGCGACCGATGAGCATGTTATACGACGGATACATATGTACAACAGCTAATCAATAATTAATTCAATAAAGGTAATTCACAGACGAACTGGAATCCCCGTGTAATAGCGCTTAATGAACTGCCAAGCTGTGCGACGACTTTCAGGAGAATCGGTGATCGATGATGAACGAACCGCCAACAGGAAACCAGATGGAATCCGTGGCAATTTGTCAGGACGCGCATAATTTACACTACACACGAGCAATTAAATAATCCTTCCTCGATGAAAGTATTCATTTTTCATTCACTACTGTAACCCGTTTAGGTTGTGGATCTGTATGCGTTTGTGGCTTCTGAAAATTTTCGGAAAAGGGTCGAAATTGTAGAATATAAAATTCGACAGAATTTAGTAGAATTTTTATTTATTTCAGATCTGACAAAGGCTACTACCGTTGGAAATAATATTCTATTACATTCAACTGTCTTAAAATTCATATTTATATTTTTAGATTACAAACGAATCAAATTTTATTTCATGTAAAAGGAAAGTCGTGACATTCATATTTGTTAGATTTTGTTAAAAATCTTCATGACGAGCGTGACTCGCTAAAATACGGCAATGGGCTGAAGGAATAAACACATAGTGTACACATTTCCTTCGATCCTGAACATAATCTTTCGACATAATCTCTGAATGTATAATACTTGAACACCCAAAAGAAGGAAGGGTTGCCAGTCAAAATGGCACTTGGCGGAATTAAGAGGATAAAGGGTGACAAGCATGGACGTAGCGCAGTAGGATGCAGTTTATGGTTTTATAGAATCGGCCTTGAGGTTTCTTTTCAATTTCGAGACTATCGGCCGGGAAACGAGACGTCCAAGTGACACTTCCGGCAACGAGAACGTGTGCAACAACCACGCCGGGGCGATGTTGCCGCGGATGTGATAAATTAAGATTGTAAAATAGGGTTATGCACATAGCGAGGAGTGATGCACACAGCGACCAGACACCGACTATTGTTCTCACCACTTGACCCAATCAGACGTTCAATCAAGGTTACGTAACACGCAAAATACTCGATCATGTCCGGCGATCATCATCGAGGGCCGCCTGCACTTTTGGAAGTGAATAGTATGCAAAAATCTTTGGTCGATGGCGTGCATTCGAATTGCAAGTAAAATCGCAGTGGAAAATCGAGGAAGAAACGAAATGCATATAACTCATTTTCATATTGGTAAATGAATTACAAATGCGTTTGTAAGGGTGTACAAAGTAAAAATATTTCCCTTATTTCTGATGAC
Organism: Lasioglossum malachurum; assembly: GCA_028455605.1. Classification (NCBI taxonomy): domain Eukaryota; kingdom Metazoa; phylum Arthropoda; class Insecta; order Hymenoptera; family Halictidae; genus Lasioglossum; species Lasioglossum malachurum. The sequence goes on from CM052316.1 coordinate 27,716,665, forward strand.
TAGACTGATGGCTAGATCTTTATGCAATTATGGCTTTTTAAAATGTTAATAAAATGTTAATAAAAAAATATGAGAGAATTTAGTAGGACTTTAATTTATTTAAGATCTCTAAGAAGGCTACCCCACCACGGACAATAAAATTCTATTCCGTCCCACTTTCTTGAAATTCGTCTACAAAAATTGAATCGGTGATTTGGATAGTGATTGGATAAGAATCGGAAATTGATTACGGCGATTTTCCCCCACTTGCCTGTCGACAAGTTGCGTTAGGTCAATCGTTCCACGAGTTCTCGAAGAACAGTCGGTGTAGCACCGCCCACTGGCTGAATCATTCGTTCACTGGTCGGAGTGGTCAGGCAACGACCTTTGAAATTTTAAGAGCATGAGTGACGTCAACGGAGAATACGCGACAGCAAGAGGAAAACAGTTGACGGGGGTTCCCACTTTCTTCAGCGCGTCATACATACCGCGTTTCGTAGTCTCCAAATCAAGAGGGATCTTTCAAGTATGACATTTCATTCTAAAATGCGTAAATCGGTAATAAACCAAAAGAAAAGATTTTTTGTTAAATGAACAAAATTTGTGTTGATGCAGAAATACGGATTAGATAATCCGCTGATTACCGCTCGGGTAAATATTCATAAAGCATTCAGGTGTTTCAGAAAGAGATGCCGATCTTTCCTCGGATAAGGAAATTACGTGTTGTCGTGTGCAATTAATAGCCTACGCAACGGCGTATGGAAATTGCGTTAACGCTACGCAGAATTGAAGGAGGGGTTCCGTTTTTCCCGGGAACGTCAGGAATTTTCCTGGATTTCGGACGAGCGTGAACGATAGATCCGTCGTGCTTCCTCGCGGAGAATTAACACAGATCGTTATCGAATCAAAGAATCAACCGCCTGCTGCCAGTCGTTGTCTAGATCGTTACAGCGATAACGACCATGATGCTACTAACGAGAAAAACTGGCAAATTAGCCGTGAGGAAATCGGTAAATAGACGCGTATATTGTTGCAGATTCGCATTGCTGTGGATATACATTGTCTTTCAACAGTGCAGGACGTGTCGTTCTTTTTTAAACTTTTTTGCCCATCACATTATAGAATTATTTACACGTGCCTGCGATCATTTCTCGTCCTGAATGATTCTTAAAATAATTTTTCCTGAAGCTGAACGTTAAACGAATTTTTTCGATTCACATTCGCAACACATCGTGGCACTGAAGATGTTTTTATGTAACCAATTATTTCATTCCGATCGTCTTACATTTGCGAATTGATTGTATGTACCATTCTCCTTGGATAGCTGCAATGTTACATAGTCTTTGCGAAAGTCTCTTGCTTATCGAGTTCTTTAAATTACATTCTCTTCGAATTTTCTTCGCTGAACACGCCGTACTATTTCACTAAAAATATACGTTTTGCACTCCAAATTCACCCTTCTGTAACTATCTGAATTTTACTTTCATTTTAAAAGTTTATTAATCAGAAAATATGGCTACAATGGATACACGTATCTACACATAGTAATTACTTCTAAATAAGTATTTGATGTACATCTTTGCAATTTACTTAGAAATATTTGATTTGCAAAAGGGTGAATTTGGAGATTCAAAACCTGTATCGCGTGGCTTGGATTTCTATTAACAGCAAGAACATCCGTCTCGTGATGACAATTAACGTGCGACCGCAGCCGTCGATTAACCAATTATCCACCGCCAGCCAGGCGAAGGAGGTTTAAAGTGTCGATATAATCGTTCGCATAAATCTCCGGGACTGCTAGCCTCTAGTCGTTTCGATCTGTCGCAGAATTTCGAGTCGGACTGAATTGTCGCAAAGCTCGATCATGCGTTACAAGAGGGCCTTGAATGACGATGATCGTTCGACCGTGAGATCCCCCGCCGCGCGTCATTTTTTTCCACAGGAGCATCTGACCGCAACTATGTTTTTCCACGATCATTTTTCATTCCATTTTTTCTCCAAACGGTTCCCATTGGTAATCAGTCAAAAAAACGTTTCCTCGAACTTCTTCCAAGAATTCAGGATGTTTACGAAGCTGGGATTTCCAACATCTGTTGCCAAGACAAAATCAAGGTCTATACGGTTCGGGATCGAATTAACAATAATAACAGTCGTTAGGGGAAATTAAAGTCGAGGAAACATTGTGCTTAAGTGCTAATGGAAGACTTGATGCGTCTTAATGTGCCGTATTAATTAATCTAATCCTGACGATTTGCGATGTTTTTCGGTGATTAGATCGCTGTAATGAATTTATGATGTATTCGGAGTAAGACAAAATCATGTTGCAATTAGAGAATCACGGTCTATCACGGTTCGGAATCGAATTAACAATAATAATAGTCGTTAGTAGAAAACGAAAATCGAGGAAACTGGAAGACTTGATGCGTCTTAATGGCCGTGTTAATTATTCTAATCCTGAAGATTTCTGGTTTTTCAGTGATTAGATTATTTATATATAGAGTATTTATATAATATAAATAATATATTATAATAATATATATATAATAATATATTATAATAATAATATATTTTATAATATATATATTATAATAATAATATATTATATATATTATAAAATACTCTATATATTATAGAGTATTTATGGTTTACTCGGAATAAGACGAAAACATTGGAAAATATAATTCGTTTGATTCTTCTGCAACTACTTATTCGTTGTTATTTGCGATGTTTTCCGGTGATTAGATCGCTTTAATGTATGTATGGTTTACTCGGAATAAGACGAAATCATTGGAAAATGTAATTAGTTTGATTCTTCCGCAGCTAGTTATTTGTTGCTATTTGCGATGTTTTTCGGCGATTAGATCGCTGTAATGCATTCATGGTTTACTCGGAGTAAGACGAAATCATTGGAAAATGTAATTGGTTTGATTCTTCCGCAGCTAGTTATTCGTTATAGTTATACCGTATTATGAAAACAGAGCACAGTCATTTGCGCGTGAATAAGTATTCGTCCCCGGAGCACGCAATCTTGAAACTATGGTTCTGTGTACTGCCTACGTGTTCCTCAGCGAATGTCTCCAGCGAACCAGATAGGAAACTGTTTGATAGGTATTTCCCCGGATGGTTCACGGTTTCTGGATCGCAGACGCGTTTTCCGAACGCCTGGAATGGCGAACGCAGCATTTTCATTGGATCACGACGGTGACGCTGCCGTTGGTTAGCCGGAAAAACTGCCAACACAATTAGAGAAGAGGTGATATGTCATGAAAGTTTCATGAACCAAGCAACAACACCTCGATAGCCCACAGAGATCGTGATCCCCCGGACGAATTCCGCGGATTCTGGATCACTCTCACCATTATCGGGCGGGATGATTACTTCCGGTGCAACTCGGCTCGACGTATAGTCATTTCAGAAGCGACCTGCAATAGTGATACTGCTCTAGAAATACAACGACGACTGGGAATTACCTGGACCACGGTTTTTCCTCAGAGCTGTGAGCTGTCTGAACAATTTTATGGAAAACAAATGTTTTCTTAAATTCATAAAACTATACAACACATACACACACACATTGACTTTTTCTATGACGTGTTCGTGCAATAGCTCGCGTAAACAGGAAAAACTATACCGGTTTTACTTAAAATTATTGCTCTCTTGGATTTCTCGTGTGTGTGTGTGTGTGTATTCTTCCGCTTAATCTCCCAGTGGCTTAAGTGGCTCATAAGGAAACTTCGTGGTGGGTCCTCGTCGACCCGTGTAAACTGTGAGTGCGTCAGTGCTTCTGTCAATCATTATACAGTTCAAGTCGGAAGATTTCCCATTAGCTCATATTTTTATTTCATCTGCAACATTCTGCGAAAATTTGTTGCATTCGGTTTCGAAGCAGTTCCATCTCCAAGCATGTCATAACCATTTTTACGATGCATATGTAGATCTTCTCGATCCTCAAGCTTCTGACTCAACACTTCCTTCACCCTTTTCAAGCCAATATCTACGCTGAATAAAATTGATTTCCCATTAGCTCATATTTTTGTATCATCTGAAGTGATCAATTGAGTGATTTTTGAAGATCTAATCGTCTCGATCCTAAATAAAATTGGAGGATTACAATGAATAAAATTGGAGGATGTAGGCCTCGGAGTTGCACTGACATATAAATCATGAAATAATGAATCCGAAGGAATGATAGGTTGCAGATTATAGTCGGATCATCTCGTCTTGAGGTTACGCACGGAGCGATAGCTATTAAATAAATCCACCGTAACCGACCCGATCATTTTCTAATGTAGCGTTAAGTAGACAAGGCGGACACTCAAGAATGGTCTGGCAATTGTTGTAATGGCGCCTCAGAGCCACCAATCGAGCGCAAAGGGAAGGGTTAATATATACATATTTATTTTCGTTTCGAATTTCTCTTATGATTTTTTCGATAAATTGGATAGTAGCGAATTTCGCATATTGTCCACATTAAAGTGTGCGAAGAGTGACGCCTAGAGAGTCCGGCGAGGTAGAAGGAAATTCGAGAAAAACGAATAACTGGATAGAGGAAAGACACGGCGTTTGACGTCGACGGTGTCTGTCGAAGGGGCCACGCGTTGCAGCAATAGCGTCACAAAAGATGCAGAGATGGTGGTGGCAGGATGGGGGACAACGAACAATTCAGGGTCCTCGTAACCGGTTCCATATAAAAGCACATGCTCGGTTAACGGGAGGAGACATTCTCACCGAGTTAACGGGCCGGTGATGACCACCCGGTAAGGTCATCGAGTTTCGTCCCGGAGAACCAGGCTGCGTCTTCCAACAGGACCCGGGCCTGCTTACAAGCTACCTCTACGACTTCTACGCAACATCTCTACAAACTTCCGGAGAACCAGGTCTTCCGTACCCTCGAATTCTAAAAATTAAAGTATTTTGAGTGCGATTTGGGCTGTGAAATGGAAATCGTTCCGACATATTTTCGGACCTAGAAGAGTTCTGAGTGCGACTATCATCCGGTTGAGGAGAAAGGCTGAGAGGATTCCCGACGATAAAAGACTTTGTGCGTTCGCGGGAAACACGTGCGGCCGAGTGAAAGTTAATCCAGAATTGAACGGTGGCCAGGCGAGTGCACGAGACTGGTGTGGATTCGTTTCTTTCTGGAACTATTCTTTGGGCCAGTGTACTTCAGATAAGCGGACCGAACCCGTTGGATACCTGTTTCAGAGGTGAGTGAACCAGTCCCGAACCGATCGCGTCGCGTCCCGGTGATGAAACGCCGGCGATGTGCCAACGATGTAAATACCGAATTGATTCGTGGTTTCGTGTCGAATCGTGTTCCTGGTATTTAGAAAGTGTTTGGTGTTTGATTGGGACATGGTTCCGACTGTGATTTATGCACCGATTTTCAATGTACCGAAGCATCTTTAGGAACAGGAGTCGGTTGCACTTTGCTCTTTGGTCTTTTGCAATAAGTATTTCTAACAAGTTGACCCAAGTCTTGCTTAATTCATTTGTATAAATGGTCGGAGTTATTATCAATATTATCAGTTACTTGATAATAAAGTTTGAATTCTGCACAATAATTCAGTTCATTTCAGAGCGAACAAATTTATAATCGATGCTAGTAGTATTTTATACATTTATGAAAAAATTGGTTGGGTGAAATATAAAACAGTAACAGATTTAAAAAATTCAAGAATGTTGCATTGTTGCTTTTTCAAAATATTCCAACAATTCGGGAACACTGTTGCATTATTTCTGACGCGTTAAACTGATTAAGAGAAAGTATGCGTTGCTGGTGTGTATTGTAGTAGTGCAGGCAATTTTGATTTTGCATAAAATACGCAGTCTATTGATCACTGTCGAACGAAATCGATTATACTCCCCTATTGGTATTCAGAAAAATCCCTTATCTTGTTCCGTACAGTACAGCGTTCATTTTTTCTCTTATTATTACTTCTTGAATTATCATTGAAATATCATAGAACAGTGAAACTGACGTCAGCACACTTGTTCCTTTCACCGTGATCGTCCGCTGTCGATTAATAAATGTGTAGAACCTTGATTGAATTCAATGAATTTTAATTTATAAACCGTTAAAAGAGTGACTGTTTTATATGCAAAGAAATAAATTGACTTTACGATCTCAATAATTGGAAATGAACAAATTAGACATTTATAGAAGTGTACAGGAGAATTTTTATAAAATAGAAATCAATAGGTTGCTTTTAATTAGCTGACGTATCGAATTAAGCGTTTATTACCTAATGAACGTTGAATTAATTGCTCCTGTTTATTGAACCAGAGATTTTAACTCGAAGTTAATGGTCCCTACGGCTTCAAACTGTTTCTCAAACCGAGAAACGAGCACCCATGACAACCGTTTGAGACTTTCATCTAACGGAACGCGAACTTTTCTTTGTGATGCTTGCATAATGGACGGTGTTATATAAGCACCACACGCATTTGTATTTCATACTGTCAATTTCCGTTTGAGCGCACGGCCCCGTTCCGAGTCGAAAGGCGCATTCTCCATGATTTTTCACCGATTTTTCTTCTGAATTGTCAATGACTGCACGGTTTTCCATGGCGTTGCGAAAATTCACTAAATAGCGATCAGGAAAATGATAGAGGAATTTGCATTTCAACGATAATTGCCAAAATCCTGATTACACATTTTACCGAAGTGAATATTGTGTAACAATCATCTGCATCTCTATTTTGTCAGAAAAAAGTATTGGTTAATTATTATCACATTGAACCAACACTGCTAGAACCATTGCCACATTCCTGGAACACTGTTGAGTAGGTTCTCAGTGAGATTACATAGACTTTTACAACTCTTATCTAATTTATTTTCCTCATTAAATTGCACCAGTTACTCGCTGATTAATACCCGATAATATATTCTATTGCAGTGTAAATTGTTTATTTATATATTTATGCAGTATAAATTGTTTATCTACATATACTGCAGTAAGAACGCATTCGAAAGTGAACATCAACAGGTTCCTGAAAGAAACACCAATGCCTATACGATTGTAGGAAATTTTAACAGACTTGTTGTCCTTCGTAATAATAGGATGTATTTTAATAGATTATTATAAAGTTTTACGCGCGCGCGCGTAAGGTATCAACGGGCAAGACAGCAACGCGGTATTACAACTCGATTGCAAGACTGTGTTGTACGAATCGTAAGAACTAAAATGAACTAACCATACTTTAGCAAACTAAAGTTTTTTACGTTCAAGTGAACGTACTGGTACCGGAGATTGTAGTAACGGAATTTAAATTGTCGAAAGGCATTCGGCGCTGACCGACGCATTTTTGCACAGGTTACTTCGTAGACATAAGCTGTGGATAAATAATGCATTAACATTTTCAGTGTCGGATAAGTACGGCATAAAATACTCTATTCTGAACTGAAACTGATTCCGATGGTAGCTCATCAGTAGACTGCGGATGTTTATGCAACTTTTTAATTTTTGAAAATCTTATTTTCAGTGGTAGTAGTCTTTGTATAGATCTGAAGTAAATAATTCTAGCTTTCTTTTAAAGATGCATTCGATCGTGTAATCTTTACTATCTCACTGCGAAATACATTTGCATAAAGAGATTGTCCGCAATATAATTTTGCAGCATACAGAGAACCTGCATAAATCATGCCAGATAGAAATCTTACAGATAAAAATTGTTCGCTTAGTATTCCTTAGTGATCTACACAGTTCAAATCCACCTCGCGCACGATGTTCGTTGCTGAGAGAGGATAATCTCAGGTGAAATCTAGCAGGAGCAATTACTCCGACACGGAATACATCATAATTTCGCCTAACCCTTCGAGATCAGTTCGTTTAGGCACGCGTCGCTCAGATAATTTTATAGCCATTGATTACGAGCCGATAGGAATTTTTATCGCGAACAGTCAGATCACGAATTCATTGAAACCGACCAGTTCCCAATCAAATTGACCGTGAAGAACGATTAGCTTTCCATCAGCCAGCAGAAAACCAGATCACCTTAGAGATCTTTCTTTTCCGCCAGTCGAAGGTCGTATCCATCTGCTTCGGCTGCAACCGCGATTACATTCTTCGGTAATTTGCTTTGTTTTTCCGTTATGAAATCGGAAAGTTGCGTCCACCTGCCGACGTACCACCTAACAATTACTCTAACTAGCAGTGGAAATCATGTACAGGGTAAACCAAGGTTTCAGGAGAACTTTCGCAAGACTATGGTACAATTATTTCGTTAAAAAAATTTAAAAAATAATTTCTTTAAAAAAGAAATCTTTGAAAAATCATGAAAAAAAGTTGGCAAAATATGAAAAAAGAGTTGGCAAAAAATTTGCTATAATCACGTAAGAGCTCTCTCGGAACGATGCCACATTTGATGAAAAGATTTTCGATCGGACTGCTAATGACAGAGTAATTAATCTCTATTGATCACGATTCGTGGTTCACTCTGTATATAATTGCCATAACTGTACAGATTTCTACAGTCACTTTTGAAGAACTTTAACGCCATTCTATTTTATGGATGTTCTTTCGACACAGCTCCCTTGCGGATGAAAATAATAGAAATACTGATCATCGCCACGCGTAACGCATCAGATTCCGCGGTTTTTGTTCGTCGGGAAAATCCGCCATCAATCTCCCGTTAATTGGAGGAACATCGGAAAGTTATTGCCCGGCGGCAGTCGATTGGGATTTTTGAAAACGCTCGTAAATCACGGAATCCGATTCTGCTCGCATAAATTCTTAACACAATGCTAATCAGCTGGGGGATCGTAAATAAAAAAATTTATTTATATCGGAGCCACATAAAGTTCCATGTAAACAGTTATATACGTAGAAAATGGAGTCTGAGTAACAGAGGGTTAACAAACCGAGGGAAACAGATAGAGTAGTGTAGAGATAGAGGACGAACGAGAGATCAGATTTCACTGATGATTAAAAATTTTCTCTGTACAGATGGGCAGCATTCAGCAACAGTCGGTCTTAAAAGGCCGGCAAACCGACAGCTTCAAGGAGAAGGATTTGCTTCATAAATTATTCAGAGAGGCGGCGGCAAATTATTCCAATCAGCTGGCGATCTACCACGAAGGTACTGTCATTGGCGTTATTAGGGGGAAAAAATCAACAACCGGCAAAAAATTAAAGGATTCCTAGCGCAAAAAAGCTGGAACGCGTAGAAATCAATTAACATTAATTACACACCACGCACTCTTTTAATAATAGCCAGCGCTGTTGCATTTCTCATTTTTCCCCTTTTCTCGCTCCTTTCAATACTCGGCGCAGCCTTTTATTCTCAGTTTTCATTCGAACGTGCTCGCAGTAGTACATATTATGCAGCCGTGTTATGCGATGTCCGATTCTACTGCGAGCATTTTCGAAAATTAGGCTCTTTTTGCTTTCCCTCTCCAATTTTTTTATAGCATTTACACTCTTTTTAGTACGCGTCATCTTACTTAATTTTCTCTCATACCGATCTTTATAAATTCGCGAATATATTTCTGTTTCCCACGTTTTTATGAATTATTGATTTTCTTTAGCGTGAAGCGATTCTACTGGGCGCACGTTCCAAGATTAATCTCTAAATACGTATCTAATTATCCGGACTAATTTTTCTCTTTTTATAAATGACCTATTCTGACCAATAGTTTGTTCTGTTCTCAGACGACCATGGGAAGGAATACACGACGTCTTATAGCGAATTGAATGATCTTACGAACGCGATCGCCAGGGTTCTTCGAAAATTCGAGAAACCAGAATGCTCGTCGCAGTCATTGGTAGCGGTATGCATGAAGCCCTCGCATCGACTGCCAGTCGTGTTGTTGGCCGTCATCAAAGCTGGAATGGCGTACTTGCCCCTGGACGTGGAATTCCCAATGAGCAGGATCAAACACGTTCTGCAGGAAGCTAGACCCCTGATGGTGTTGACAGAGGAAGGAGGTAAAACGATACATTTCTCATTCTTTTTGCTTTCGTTCGACTGATTCGATGTTTTATGAACTCGTCTGATATCCAGCTTCCGCCGTTGACAAGATTTACGGATTATTAATCTCGATCTTTCGATTGTCACCGATCACGAGCAACGCAACCGATCAAGGCAACGCATAGATTTGAATACGCCAGATTTCTTCTCTGTCTGACTAGTCTGACGTATTCTACTCTGCATCTTTCAGAATTAAAAATTTTAAACCATAGTCATATAGTAGAAGTTCCAGAATTAAAAATTTAAAATCTCAACTTTCGCTTGTCTGACTAACAGTGTCATATTCTACTGTAGAACTTTCTAAATCTTTACTCCTCTCCGCATAGTGAACTGTATTTTCTCTTTTAATAATCGTAAAAGAAATGAGTAAAATCGTTGAGAAATGTACAGTGATTGGAAACGGCGCATTTTAGTGATCGATTGCATTTATCGCAACACAGTGAAGGTCCCACAATTTCCAAGAACACCTTACGAACCGGTAGAGCAGCTCGTTATTATTATGATCAAGCAACAAATAATTGGTTTCGTAGGTATCCGTTAGAATCTTGATTATATCGAGACTGCTATCGTCGTCCTTGGCTAGCATAAAAATGGCACCGATTTGAGGTCAATCTTAGCACGTCCGCAAGCTATCGATTGTCTCAGGAATAACTTCCTGATCGTTTATCCCGCCTCGTTGACGAGGTCAGTTAGCCCCCAGTTAATTGACAAGTCTAAACGCATGAAAATTCGAGATTCTTTAATCGGAACCAGCGATGAATCACCGCGGTCGAGGAGTGAACGTCGATACTGCCGTAAACAATGTCATCGATAGTACGTTTCTCAATTCAAATTTTCCAGCGGACCAATCTATCTACGATGGAACAATGACGATGACCTACGAGGAACTGGCTGAGAGAGCTTTACACGAGACGAAGGACGATTTGGATCTTCAGGAGAGTCCTGAACAGCTTGCCATAGTCCTTTACACTTCTGGTAGCACGGGAACGCCAAAAGGTATGGCAGAATATCAGTCATTATCATTGGACAACGGATTTGATGTATTTACAAAGAAAATGAGTATATGTAATGTAAAACGGGAAAGAAAATTAATTTCTCCTTCTCTACAGTTTGCTGCAATTCAGGTAGAAAATTTGTATTTTGCATAAAGTTGAAATTGAATTGTATATGCAAAGTTGAAATTTTCTTGATCAATAATTGCAGACGATAGAAATTGAATAAAGGGTTTTATCAATTCGTTCTTGACATAAATGCATAGCATCCGCAGATCTTTATGCAAGATAGCAACTTTTTATAGTCTTTGCAAGAAGCAGGTGTTACTTCGAGACAAGTGACAAGTACGCCAATTGTTCTATTCCCCTCTAATTTTTAATTTCTCAAACAAAGTGAATCAACTCAACAAAAAGTGATCCTCTAACAAGAATCGTTAGGACTTTCGTCTCTTTTGAATCAGAAAGAAATTAAACAGCATCGGTTGCTGGTGACTATTTGCAGGAGTGCTTCTGCCACACGCAACAGTGTTAAACCGACTACGATGGCAGTGGCGAGAGTTGCCATACGCGCCTGACGAGAGCCACTGCGTCTTCAAGACGTCCTTGACTTTCGTTGACAGCTTGTCAGAGATCTGGGGCCCCCTTCTTCAAGGCCGCACTCTCGTTGTTGTCTCCAAGAATGTGACCAAGGATCCAGAGAGATTCGTTCAAGTATTGGACAAGCACAAGGTTAGGGAATAATTGAACATCGAATATTATAAGCGTGTGCTATCTATTTGTGTCTTGATTGCATAAAATCCGTAGTATACTAACGAGCTTCCATTATTTCAGATACAACGACTTGTTCTGGTGCCCTCGCTGCTGCACTCGATGCTCATGTACCTCAACCTCAGTCTGCGAGTAAGCATTTTATTCTTACATTTCGATAATAAATTTCATCGTGAATACGTGCATCGATAAATACCGAGTAAAACGACAGCTCCAATATTCATTACGGAAAATAATGACGAAAAATTCTTCTGATTTGGAACGACAATTGAATCAATTTTTCAGCGAGGTCGTTCCCTTTCCATTTTTCAAGGTGATCGCAAATATCGATGAAATCGCAGCGGACGGGAGAAATGAAACATCCTGTACAATATGAATGTGAATCATGTGGTGAATGTCATTTTTTCAGGACAAGGAGAATGTGCTGCGCTCGTTGAATCTTTGGGTGTGCTCCGGCGAAACATTACCAGTTGCGTTAGCCGATCAATTCTTTACCACGTTCGGCGATGGCGATAAGATCCTGGCAAACTTTTACGGGAGCACAGAAATCATGGGTGACATCACGTACCATCTTCTAGATAGTCGGCACCATCTACGATCGCTCGATAAAGTTCCCATAGGTAATTCCAATTTCGTGAAAATTTATTCTCCAGCGTCGCCTCTTATTTTCTGCGAGATAATTCTTCCCTTTCTGTTTAATTAAATTAGAAGAGGCACACAGTCGTGTTTTAGTTGAACAATTTTTCCTGGGGCGAGAGAAAGAGTTCCTTGATTTTCTTTCAAAAGGACATTCTCGTTTAATTTTTGCGAGCGAGGGAGAACGTGCAATCTTAGTGGATGGGATGGTTACGAGTGGCAGGATGCTCGAATAAATGAAGCGTTATGAAATGGTCTCGGTTTAATCCTGAATGCATTTAATCACAGGGAAGCCGCTAGATAATTGCATCGTCTATATCGTGGATAAGGAAATGCGGCTGCTCCCGCAAGGTGAAGTTGGTGAGCTAATAGTGGCTGGAAGAAACCTCGCTGCGGGATATCTTCGCGACAATGACTCCCGCAAGTTCCTGGAGAACCCTCATGCCATCGATCCAGGTACTGCTATCATCGGCAACTATCATTTTAAATTTTAGAATTTTTTTCACATTGAGATCAACCACACTGTACAGCAGCAAATTTGTTCAGCAATTACTGTTGAGTGATTCTTATAGAGTTTGTCATTATAAAACCAAATCCGGAAGTAAAATCGTCACGCATCGAAGAACATTAATTTTTGTAAAGAAAAAATGAGGTGTTACGCGAAAAGTAAACATGCGCGAGACAGTTCAGGTTTGAGTTTTTTTTAAATCCTGGCGCGATCGTAACAATTAAGACACGAGCATGAAGTATTGTTTTTGCAAAAGCAGGAATGGCCAGAAAAACAACGTAGTGGCAGGTAACGTGTTAATGGAAACGCTGTTAAGGACGAGTTGTTTGATAAATCCATTTCTACACTACAGTCGACGTATAAAGAAACTTGTCCTTTACCTTTTTCCCTCTGTTCGATGTGTCATCGTTCGAAATCGTTTCCAAACGAAGAAAACGTCTGCGATATTCGTCGGGCTGGCTGTTTCGCCACCGTGATTTATCGCTGCTGTTATCAGCTCTACTTTAATCCTGCTTCGCTGTTTCTTTCGATCCTATTCTTTGCTGTGCTTGAAATGTCGTTGCATCCTCGAGCAATTCCTGGATCGAGATCGAACGATCCTTATCGTGTTTCCTTCCCGCCGTAATGAATAAATATCCTGCCAATGTTGCTTATGCCATATCCTGTACTTTTCTTCTCGTATCTTGATCTTTCTGACCTAAATTTCACAGCTCGCGCATTATGTTGCGTATCTGTCGATTCATCTCATGTGCACCGATTTGTATTAAGTCGTTCGGAAAGTTGATTCGTTTTCTCAAGGGTTTTCTCTTTCTATATTTTCTAAATTTTAATTACTATTCTTATATTTTCTAATTTTTAAAATTTAAGTGGGACACAAATTATATTTTGCAATTTGGCTTCTAGCGCTGTCCATAATCCTCCCACGATTTCTCAATCTCTTTCCTCCAACATTTATCCAAATAGTATAGGTATATATTTAATTTTCAAATCAAGCTGGAAGCTAGTATTCCTTAATTACCATTTTGTCGAAGATAAGTAAGTGTCCGGTGATTTGTGGACGGGAGTGTATACCACGATTTTCCGATTTAAAATAAGATTAAGTAATAATTAGACTGCGGATCTTTACGCAAAATAAAAATGTATTGCATTGATTGTGAGAAGCAGGACTAAAAACAGTTTCCCGAGTGATGAGAATTTTGTTATTGTGTTGTTCGACTAGAATACTCAAGGATCTACCGTACAGGTGACTACGCCAGGATATCAAAAGGAGTTGTCGTGTACGAAGGACGCGTAGACTCGCAGATAAAGGTCCGAGGACACCGGGTGGACCTCGCGGAAGTGGAAAAAGCAGTTTGCAGAGCTCCCGGCGTCGACAATGTAGTCGTTCTTTGTTACAAACCTGGAGAATTATCTCAGGTATATTTATATTTATGCAGATCGAAGTTCAGCATAGTTATACATTCAGAGCTGAGATTAATGCTTTTTTGGTTGAATGCTGCAGACGTTAATTGCGTACATTACCACTGTGAATGGATCCAACACTTGTGCCGAGAAGGTCGAGACTTTTCTGCAAGCTACGTTACCTGTCTACATGTTGCCGCAAATTTTTATCGTCGATCGTATTCCGCTGCTGACTAATGGCAAGACTGATCGACAGACTTTACTGAAGCAGTATGAATCCTCGAACTTATTCAATGGTAACTATAACTATTGTTTATGTTGATATAGTTCTAATAGTGGTTAATCTAAATGGTGGTCCACCTAAATGTAGCCATGTAAATATGTCTTTTATTTGTGATGACCAGACAAAATTGGATGGGTGAAATATAAAACAGTGAAAGTTTAGAAAAATCCAAGAACATTGTTCTGATTTTTCCAATGTGAACAATCTATTGTATTAAGGGATGAAGTGAATTTTATGCAAAATATTTTTATTTTGCATAAAGATCCGCAGTCTAGTGATGACATAACAAATGTTTTGAATGCAATGTGAACGCTATTATGCGAATGCTTTGCAAATGTTGTTTGTTTCTCAAGGTCATCTTTTCCGGAATTTTCCAGGTCGTCGATATTGTTGTTTTCTTGTAAACGTATGTTTTTTTCCTTGCATATTCTAGTCGACATTAAAACGGCTTTAGTCATACTAACCCTAATCTAAATATGTTTGACGACTGTTTATACTTGTTATGCGCAGATAATGACGAGTATCTGAACTGCGACTACACCGGTGTATCAGAAAAGGACCTCGAGAAAGCCAAGGTCTTGTTCCCCACGGTGGCGTCGGTGATAGGCCGTGGTGGGCGTGCGAACGTGACGCTTAATGCAAATTTCTACGAGCTCGGCGGCAACTCCTTGAACTCGATCTACACGGTGACGAAGTTGCGGGATCAAGGTTACGAGATCGGCATCACGGAATTCCTCACAGCGAAAAGCCTCGCGGAAGTGATCGACCGGATGCGAGCCGGTACGGGGGACGAGCCGATAGAGAAGAATCTCAGCGAGGAGGAACACTACTACGAAATGCTCGACGACACCCACAAAGACGATGCCATCGAGTACGTAATTTACCATGCTGTCGCTTCCATTTTTCAAATCAATCATTTTATGAAACATCAATTTTATTTTTGAAAATAAAGTAATAATACTAGGTACTTCACGTTATTTTTATTAATTTCGAAAAAGTTTCTTTTGTGTCCGATAACCGGGTAGTAAAAATCCCAATGATTTTGTATAATTACAGCTGAACATAATCGAAAGCTAACGCATTTACAGGATCATCACGGAAAGCTTCTATAGCAAAGCGGACCTCGAGCAATGGCTGATCACAGAAATCTCGAGGGACGACTACCGCATAATGATGGAACGTTTATGGGTTCCCTTAGTGGAGAAGAATCTCAGTTTCGTTGTAAAGTCCACCGATGGTAGAACGATCGGCGTAGGACTGAATTTCGATCTTTGGGACGAGCCGGAAGTGATACTCGACTCGAAGCTGACGGTGGTGTTCGATTTTCTGGAGTATTTAGAGGCGCCGATACGGGAACAGAAGTTACCTAAAGGAAAGGGCCAGATCATCCATAATTTCATGATGACGACCAGTAGTGATCTGAACGCAGCGGAAAATGTGATCGTGATGAGAGAAATGGAGGAATACTGTTTAGAACTAGCCAAGAGGAAGGAGTATGGTGGGATTTTCACGACGAACACTAGTCCTTTAACGCAGGTGATTATCCCTCCCGTATTTTTCGACTTTATTCCAACTGTGTCGAACCGACAGTGCAGTAAAGATTAATCATAAAATTTATGAATAACGATAATTTTTTATTTTTGACGGCCATAACGAGTGTTGAGGCTAGTTCCACCAATGCAATCCGTTGTAAGGACGTGGTTAGAAAAGCCGAATCGCCTGTTTCGCGCAACCAGTTCTGAAACACGAAGACGCTCAACTCTAATCGGTTTGCTTATTGTTAGTGTTATGTCAGGCACTTTAAAGCCTTCCAATCAGCAGGAGCTAACACGAATTTCTTAAGTAAAATGTCATGGGTTGTTGCCGGAGCAATCTAACTTCGAAATCCACTTGGAAATTGCCCCGACGTGGAAAGCTCTCTGCGAGATGCTGCTCTGTCTTTGCAATTATGTAATTCCGAAAAATTTCACTCGAAACGAGAACTATGAAAATCTCTTAGGAAATTCTAGAATGAATATCGAACAATGATCGTTGTGAGATCAGAAAGATGATGGTTAACACTAAACCTACCAACCATAAAAAGTGACTGATATGTATAGTATTATAAAAATAACAAGATTAAGTTTATTTACATTTTGTGCGATTTTTACTACAATATATACTCAAATCAATATAATATATAGTCAAGAAATACATTCAATAAATTTCCATGAAAATACCTTTACTATTTCAATAATTTTCAAATAAAATATCTAAAATGGGTCATTTGACTCCTCGTGGTAGGTTTAGTGGTAAGGATGAGGGTGAACGTGAAAATGGGAAGATTTGAAAGTGGGTTTTCTCTGTTGCAGCAACTAGGAATCGACGTGTTTGGGTACGAAACGATGCTGACTTATCAAGTGAACAAATACATCGCAACCGACGGCACGAAGCCCTTTGGAAAAGCACCGGACAGTCAACTGGCAATTTGCTCGTTGAAAATGATCAACTAATGTCCATTGAGGCGGACCGGAAGCCATGTGTGCATCGGTCACGAGGATGCGGTCTGTCCTGGTTTTTCATAGCTGTTCAATTATGCGTAGCGTCAACGTAACACACAATGCATAGTTAATTTATTTTGATAATATCAGCTCGCCCCGCAAGTGATGCAAACTTCATATTTCTGACAAACTAACTGCACAAACATGATCACAGCAATTAAAATTTCACTCATTAATAATCTACAACTTCAAGTTGACACAAAGAAATAATTAGACAGCTAAGTATACTTGTGGGACGACCTGACAAATTATTATTAACTTAACAAGCACACAGAATCGCTGTTAAATGATTCTACTGTCACGCGTTTCACATTGATTATTGTCATTCACAATTGCCGCATTGTATTCTGTTAACGTGATTAAGAGAGAGAGAGAGAGAGAGAGAGAGAGAGAGAGAGAACTGTAAATATTTTTGTACATAGATATCGTTTGTCAGCACCATTTCTTTTTTGTCTTTTCTCAGTCGTGGCTGATCGATCCTTTCGTTGTCAAAGAAGAATCGATGGTTCTCGACCACTCGTGATTCGAAAGTACAAGGTATACACAAATTGGTAGATTAAGCTAGTTATGTTAAGTGTATCATGAATGGAGTGATCGTTAAGTTGATAGTGCACTGCTCGGTGAAACTTTTAATTCACCGTTGGCAGTGGGTAGTTACTAAACAGATTGATGTAAATTTTAAATAAATAATACTTTAGAAAATAATGTGTGATGTCAAATCAAGTGACTTATTCAGCGGTTCCTTCCTCTGAGACTGAATCGTGAATTAGAAAAAATTCTAGGTTTTAATCCAGGCTAAAGATGATGTAACTTCTGATTCAGACTAAAGATGATGTCGATGGTCACTCACAATCAGTGGTCACTCACTGGTCAGTCACTGGTCCAGGCTGAAAATGCTGTGGGTTTTGATTTAGGCTAAAGATCATGTAGTTTCTGATCCAGGCTAAAGACAGCGACAGACTGCCAGCCTTACGGCACCGACGAGATACTATTAAAGACTGCCAGCTCCTGTGCTATACAGCGAGACGCGTAACCGGGCGCGACTGGGCGCGGGAATAACGTGGAACTTACAGTGATCTGATATACCACACCGCTAAAAGTTCGA